>BLKR01005009.1:0-91755 GCA_011170035.1 Teleogryllus occipitalis
AGATAGAATCAGTTCTCGCCTATGCGCTTCTGGTATCCAAATTTGATACTGCGTCCCTCATTTCCTAATCCGATGTAATAATACCCCCTCGTACATCTTCCACATTGAAAATTTCGGATCATCCTGCCGTCGGTCGTTATCCTCCGCCGAAAAATGCTCAATTATTTGCCTCCCCACAGGATCCTCTCTTTGAATTTTCGCTAATTCCTCCTTCGTCCATTTCGGTCGTATTTCCATTAACTGGATAGCATTAATATCTGGTTCCACACTACCTTCCTTTTCCTTTATCCTGATTCTCGATAAATAATCGGGCAAAACGTTATCACGGCCTTCACAATATTGGATGTTAAAATCAAATTGTTGAAGCCATAGTGACCATCTCAACAATCTATCGTTATTCAAATGACTTCTCATTAAGAAAATTAGGGCCTTGTGGTCCGTAATGACGGTAAATGGTCGTCCAATTAATATAGCCCGTAATTTCTGCGTAGCCCACACGATCCCTAAAGCTTCCCGTTCACTGGTAGTAAAACGTCGTTCGCCAAGAGTCAAAACACGACTTTCTAGGGCGATTATTCTCTGCTTATTCTTTTCGTCGAATTGGAACAACACAGCTCCCATGGCAAATCCACTACTATCCACTTGTAGATACATTCTTTTGTCGAAATCTGGATAACTGATCAAAAATGTCTTCTCAAATAGTTCTTTTAATTTTTTTAAACGCCTCTTGACATTTTGTATCCCACGCCCATTTCCTCCCCTTCTTTAGCAATTCTATTATTGGGTGTATAATTTCTGAATAACCTTTGCAGAACCGGGAATAATAATTGCACACCCCAATCAATCTTCTAACTTCCCTTACATTCCGAGGTCGGGGAAAATTCTTAATCAATTCTTTCTTTTTATCTTGCATCGACATTCCTTGATCCGATATGACGTGCCCCATAAATTTTATATTCCTCCTCCCGAATTGGCATTTTCCAATATTTAATTTTAAATTATACTTCCGAAAGATTTCGAATAGTTTTTCAACTTCTTTAAATGTTCAAACATATTGGTAGAGAATAACACAATATCGTCGACGTACATGAGAGTAGTTTCCTTTAGCTCATCCGGTATTACATCGTCCAAATAACTGATTAAAGCTGCGCCACTATTCTTTAATCCAAAGGCCATCCTCTGAAAACTATACGTATTGCCTTCAAATGAAAAACTGACAAATTTTTGCGATTCTGGGTGTAGTCCAATTTGCCAGTACGACGCAGTAAAATCCAGTCCCGTGAATATCCGAGCTCCTTTTACCTTCCACATCATTTCATCTAATTTCGGCGGTTTTTCATGACGAGCGATGGTCTTGCTATTGAGTTTTCTAGCATCCACACAAAATCTGATCTTATTGTCTTTCTTACGAACTATCACTATTGGGCTTACATACGGTGTCATCGATTTTTTTATTATACCATCCTCAAGCATCGTGTTTATTTGTTTACGTACTTCGCTTTTATATACATGGGGAATCGGATATTGTTTCAGATTAAAAGGTTCCTCATCCGTCAATTCAATTTTAAATTGATATCCCTTTACCGGCTCCCTTGAACTTCCAAAAACATCTTTATATTCATTGACTAACATTTCAATAGCTTCACTAGCATCTATTCCGTTTTCGTCGACCGCGCCCTCTGCTGCCGCGTGGATCTGGTCCCTGGTCTCTTCAATTTGTTCCGCAATATCGCAAATACACATATCTTCGCCCTCCTGGTCTTTGATCCCTAAACAATGTTGTTGCCCTTTGTCACCTCGTAACAATATACTCCTGTTACCTATGTCGACCTTGGCGTCACACATTTTTAGGCCATCAATCCCCAAAATAATTGGACGAATCAAATTCTTCACTACAATTGCCGGAAACTGAATTGTCATCCCTTGGACTTCCACTTCCACCCAAATTTGCCGACTTCTCGTTTCGATGCGCCTTCCATTAGCTGTCCGAATATCCAAACTCCTAGTGGGTAGCTCCTCAATTTTATTTCCCTTTTTCTTTAACTGCTCATATAATTTTTCCGACACTGCACAAACATTAGCACCTGTGTCAATTAAAATGTCTACAGGTATATTCTGAAATATCCCCTTCAAAATTAAACACGTGCTATTCTCCGCCCGTTCGTCCGTATCTTCCCTTAATAAATCTTCCGCCGATACTTCAATGCTATTCAACTCCTTAAGAACCATCACGCCCTCATTATCATCGTTCAAAGTATCCCGCCCATTTACTTCGAACACTGGGAGTTTTCCTGTTCAATCGCATTAATTTCCACATGTTCCCGTTTATTGTCCTCTTTGAACCTCCGCGGATACCCGTTTCCTGTCTTTTTATTTTCCATTTTAGTACTATTTCCCCTGTCATCCTTTCTTTCTGAGCTATAATTTCCTTGGCGGTTGTAATTATTCATTGTTTTTCCCGTTCCATTGTTATTCTCGTTCCTGCTTTCATTATATTGATACCAGATACTACGATCATAATCACTATTCAATGTCTGGTCGAATCGACTTAAACGTTCGACCAGATCCTCAGAATCAATAGGCATGGAGTTCCACAATAAATTTTGGATATTTACAGACAACTGACGAATAATAATTCTAATTAATTCATTGCTATCCATTCTGTCTTCGCATGCCTTGAATGCTGCTATTTTACGTGTTGCAAAGTCACACATATTCTCGGCTCCACCCTTCTTATACCTTTCACTCATTAATTTGTATTTTAGATCAAACTTGTGGCTTTCGTTCCAATATCTTTTTAAGAATTTATCCTTCCATTCCTTATAATTAGTCGGTTCCGGTACTAAAGAGGTCAACCAATGATGTGCCTTGGACGACATGGCTTGTTCTACTATATGCAATTTTAATCTTTCGGGGATATTATTTATCATAAAATAATTCTCTAATTTTGAAATAAACGACCACGGTTGTTCTTTCATATCACCATGAAATTTTAGGTGGCTTGGTATTACAAGCGCCGATGCATTCATTGCTATATTTCCCTGCGAACGTCATGAATTCGTTTTCTAACTGTTCGATCTTGTCCTTAATGTCCGACATATATTTCCCAGATTCAGATTCTTGCACCATTTTAATGTTTCTAAGTCCCTCCTGTATTCGTTTTTCTAATTTACTATCCAAATTAACTAATTTAGATTCTATGTTTTCAATTTTTTCGCCATGTTGAAGCGACATTGCGTTTAAATTATCTACACGCGATTCGACGATTGTCAACTTTTCGCATTGTTGGTCATGTAAATGTCCCAATGTCACAATGCTCTCCTGTAAATTATTAACTTTGGAATTAATTTTGTCGCAAATTCTTTTAATTCCCTCTGCATTTGATCGACTTGATTATTAAAAGACTCAATTTTACAATGAATAATGTTGAATTCAGCCGATGTATCCACCCGTAATTGCACTATTTCCTCGTGTATTTCCTGACGAAAATTCTTCAATTCTAATGACATTTTCGATGTCATTCCTTCCAATTTAGCGTTATTTTTTTCAAATTTAGTATTCATATCTGAAGTAATTCCCTCTAATTTAGTATTAATATCTGAAGTAATTCCCTCTAATTTAGTATTATTATGCTCAAGTTTTGCGTTCATTTCTGCTAACATTTTAAGAATTAAATTATTAGGGTCCATATTTCCTAACGGTGCAGCCATTATTTCCTTTTCTTGTGGTTCAATCTCAATAATTTCACGCGAGATTTCTCCCTCGGGGTTAGTATTAGCAGACGCCATATCATCTACATTAACATTCTCCATACGCAATTTTTTGCTCCTAGTATCCATTTTCAATTCTAATACAAATTAAAATCTCTCTGTTAAATTATTTTAAAATCACACCAATGAAATGGTCTTGGCTCTTTCTTATAATTAACAATTAATTTCAAATGTCAATCCATAAATTTCAGATTCCCTTTGGATCACTTTATTATAATTTATAAGACTAATTTTATCCGTGTCACCAATTGTTATAAATTATAACAAATTATGCATCACGTTGGCGCGCCATTTTGAGATATACAAATTTTTCTCTCTACATTAATTTCTCGCAAAGATCTTAGCGTCCGGCTTGCTGGGTCAATGGGTCACGATATATTATAATCCTTATTACCTTTATAATGGATTATAGGATCCGCAGACTATACAGCGCTGCTGGGAATCTGAAATAGAATGATTCTAATTCCTAGTTCATTACTGTTTGGATTGACTAAATGAAAGATCACTTTCTTTTCTAAAGAACAAAATTTAACAAAGTTTATTGTTACCTTTTAGCAAACAATTTAGTGAATTTAATAAATGATTTTGATGTTAGGCCTTTTATCAAGATATCTTTGAATTTTACAGTTTTATACCGCGGTTAACTTATCTATTCTTCGTTGATGTCCCTCGAAGACTTCTCAGTCGAAATATCTTGCGAGCTTGCCGTAGTCCAAAGTTCCAAGAAATCCTCTTCTGCTCCTATCCAAGATGGTGTCAAACTATCAAAATTATCCGTCCCGATTACGTCCTATGACATAGTCCCGAAACCTATAACTCGATTACCACTCCCGACAAAGTCCCAATTTATGCGTCAATATTACTTCCACATGCAATATCTTCAATATCATTTACTGTCCTTAAAATTTCACGATCTGAAAACCCGACTCTGACTATCTGCACTACACTCGCTCCCTCTCACGAACCTACGATCAGTTCAGAAACGCGATGCCGGTCAGAATGAAATCTTCCTGCATGATTCACCCCTCGAAGACTTCGTATTAAACTACCTTCCTCTTTTTTCATAACATTTGACCGTCCTTCTCTCACCCAGCCAATCCATGCGTTCGTTATATTTTGGTGTAGCTGACCTGTCGATCGTCTAAACTTCTTCGCCCAATCCCAAATTTTCTACTTTCGGCATCCATCTTAATGCATTTTCCACCATATAGTCTACAAATAAATGTTTGTTTATTTTCATGTGACATATCGGTATGTCACTATATATATATATATATATATATATATATATATATATATATATATATATATATATATATGTATATATACACATAGTCAGCATATGGATTTTTTAAATTCAAAATCTATGTCTACTATACTCAGCCCTCAAATTTCAAACACTGCTAATTTAAGTGAATGCACGCTTATGGACAAGAGAGCTCAAGAGGGGAAATTATTCACTATACTATTCCATCTGTTCAGAGACATGCTAGTCTGAAACTGTAAGTGAAATTAAACTAATTACTTGATATTCTGTGCGATTAAATTGCATGGGTTCACTCTCTCTTTGGTAATAAAGTTAAATAAAATTGCAATGGGTTATTTAATAATTATAAACTTTACGTGGCTTTCTCAAGAGTAAATACCTTTTGTAATATTTTTGTGACTATCAAGAAAAGCGAAAAGCTGTGAACGAAGATTAAATAATTACTTCAAATGTTATTTTTAAGGCAGTGTGAATTGTTCCAAGAGCAACTCTCTATAATACTGAATAAACCTTTTGAAATTTTGTTTCAAACATCAATTGCATTGTTTTTATTTTTGTTTGATATTCTGTAAGTACATTAGAAATTACACTTGTACATTTTTAAACAAATCAACACCTTTCATCAACTTTCCTTCTTAATACTGAAATGGGAGGACATGGAAAGGGTGTCGGTTGGGCATGCGAGCGTTCTCGCATAGGTACGATAGTTCAGATATATTTTAATAATCTTCTACTAGTAACTGATCATTTATGGATTGTGCCATTGTGATAGATTTTAATACCTTAAAAATTATAATTTATTTTATTCACTTTGGTTAGGTTAAATCAAACATTATGCCATGATAATCAATTTCGTAATGAGGTGCTTTACCGCCCTAGTGTGGTAATGTACGATACTAGGGCGGTAAAATAAAGGCGTACTTTGCCACTCTTATTTTGAAAATAATTTCGACTTCTTTTTCTTATATCCTTCACTTCACTCCTTTAAAAACTCCAATAACGGAGTGAACGTACTGATATCAATATTGTCATTAAGTGATATTGTACTCTTTAACATAGAGTAATGGGTCCAAAGACTACTTGGTTTCTCCTTCTCTTACTTGCTAGAAAATTAAGCAATAAAAACTTTTTACTTTCTCGTATACATACGTATATACGGAAATAATATACGTAGTGTCGAGAAACTTATGTAATGCTTCGGTAAAACCATTTCGGTATTTCAACGAAAAACTATTGATTCCAGTTTAAAAATAGAACTGGAAAATTCAAACTTGATTTAAATAGCCTCTCCGAAATTGGTTATAGACTATGCAGACTATGCAAATATTCGACAATGATGTTATGAGGATCCAGAACTCAAAATACAGCCCCTTATATGAAATGCTCAAAGTTACTAAAATGCTAACCTGTCAACCGTACTTAATGTTTCCTCTACCCTTGGCACAAATTCGGATACTCGCACAGTTGAGAATGGCTGGCCTTAACATAGTTCTCTTAAGTTGTAATGATATACTGTACAAAATTACAGAAATGGAGAGATGCCAGCTATGTAACTTAGAACAGTATGAAACATAAGAACATATAATAAAGCTATGCCCCCAGTACGATAACCTGAGAAATACATTTATAAAAGATAACAATCTTATATCGATTCTTAATACTGAAAGTCCAGAAGAAGTGCGTTCTTTGTTCAATTTTATAAATTCTAGCCTTAAGTTACGTTCGTTTGTGCTTTCAGAATAGCATTTCCTTCAGAATAATAGAATTTATTAAGAGACTTTCTAAATTCTCGTTATGAAACGACTCAAGAACAAAGGAGTTTTTTATATATATTCTCAAATAAATCAGAATTGGTTGTTGAAAATGACTGTATGTTAAATTAAATATATAATTGGTTGTCTAATGTTTCAAGTCATTATAAATTAGAACAAATCTATGTTGCCCCATCTAATGAAACTTGTTTCCCCATTCACTATTTCGGTGAAAAAATTATCATCATAGATTTGCTGAGTCATCCATGATTTAAATCCTTCAATGTGAAACATACTGTGGTATGCAACTGTTAGGAGTTCCATGTCTTAGTTGTACATCAGTATATTTTTAGGTAAAAGTAGTTCTGAACGTTGTCCTAATGTGTTGAAATGTACTTTTATCAGACCTGCTCTAGAAATTAATGTTAAAATTTGAGACAATTGTATGCGCTTAGATTATATTGTTTTGAGCATTTGGGAGCCATGTGAAATGTTCCTAAAATAGTTCTGTACCAAAAAACTTGCCATAATAGTGTACATTGATATTTATAATGAATTTTATTATTGACTATTAGTATTATATAGTATTCTATGATAAAAAAAACAACACCTAATGATTGATTGAGTTTATGGAAGTTTGTGAATTGCTGTAAGGTAAATACAATGAGTGATAATGTAGCATTTAGGAACCATGTGAAAGTTTTCCACTATAACTCTCTACTGAAAACTTGCCATAATAGTGTATATTGATAAATTCTTCAATTTATGTACTAATGCTTTTGTTGAAGATGGGTAGTAAGATTGGTAAATGATTTGTAATTGAGGATTTATTTTTTTTTTATCTGAGAAAATTTTTTCTGCAAATATGTTCAAAGGAAAGTTCTTTTAGGAATGTACTCAGAGCTTCACAAACATGTCATTTTAAGAACATCTTTTGGTGTGCTGAATCAGACTTTGCTAGTATGTGTCATGAAAGAGATTTATAAAGAGCTTGTAAATGTTGAGCTGTGGCCAACAAGTCTTTTTCATATTCCTTTGTAATATAATTAAAGTATTTAAATTCTTTTTGTAATATTTATGAAGTCTAAAGAGTTTTCTTGTTCATAAGAATTACTAGGTAGACTTTTGTTTACAAAATTTTTTATCATGAAAACAAGAGACTGCCATTATTTAAATGACATTGTCTACCAACCATTGTAACCAAAAATTGTAAGTTTTACTATGTAAATGGCCGCACCTACTGTCGGCAACTGTAATAGGTAAAGCCTGTTATACAGTTTCAATAAATAATAATAATAATAATAATAATAATAATAATAATAATAATAATAATAATAATAATAATAATAATAATAATAATAATAATAATTTCAACGAAAATACGTTTTTGGGTCCCCTGATACTGAAAGAGTGGTCTTTTTTCAAAACGTCCCTCCATCCGTCTATCCATCTGTCCGTCCGTCTGTCGTATGTTAACAAACCTCACGCGTAAACGATCTTTTCAAAATTGAAGGAACCCCTGTGCATCTGGCTCTAAGTGAAGCATTGAAATTTTGAAAAATATACTTTACAATTTGAGGATACTTTAGATGCAGCCCCCCGAATATTTTCAAACTTTTCTCAAAAGAGGCTCCAAATTTTTCTAAGAATAGAGTAAAATACACTTATAAAAGTGGCATAGGTCTGATTTTCACGGTTAACTATGAAGTTTCGATAATTGTAAAAGTTTTCGGCGACTCCTTAGAACTATAAAATTGAAGATACAACTATAAAATTGAGGATAGATATTTTTCCTTCAAACAAAATTTGTTGTCCATAAATATTTCTTTCATTAAGGTCATGTAATTTTTTTTTGAAAACTTCAGTAGTTTTTGTGCAATATTGCATGCAGTATTTGCAATTTTAAATTTTTATTTTCTAATAAACGGCTCCAAATTTTTTCTTTCCATTTTTGGTAGGGAATGTACTCTATCTGATGACATAAACACCATATCGGTCTATTTTTTGTTTTCTTTTTTAATTAAAAAATTGTATTTTTTTTGGCTCGTCTCTCACGTCGGAAATACTTACACTAGTGGCGATTTCTTAACTTTATTACATTTATGAGTACATGTGCTTCAAATAAAATTTCTCGAAAACTCAACAGTTTCGTGTAAAAATGAGCTCTAAATTCAGCATTTTCAGAAACGCTCACACGCCTTTTTTTCAAAAATTGCTACACATTTTTTTTCACATTTTTCCAATGGATAGTGCTAATTACACTGTTTAATATTACGTAAAGTTAATTTTGTTGTTCTCTTTTGTTTTTCAAAAATTGCACATATATAATTGATTTGAAATATCTCTCACGCCAATAATATGCACATTTCCACCAATTTGTTTACATTATTGCATTTTTCATGGAAGTTCTTCAAATTACTTCAATTGAACTTTATCAAAAACTCAATAGATTCCTGTGAAAAGGAGCTTCAAATCTCGCATTTACAGTAATGCTTACTTAATTGCCATTTTCTTAAAAAGGCTTCAAATTTTTCAATGAAAATTGCTATTTAGGACGACATTATTGTCTTCTTTAATATATTTAAAATATAGTTTAAGTTGTACTATTTGAAAGCCGAAAAGTTGCAAAAATTTCAAACCAAATTTCTTTGGGCCGTAATAGATAGAATCAGGCAAAAAAGAGCGTCAAGACTGTACAGTACCAGTCCACACCAAGGAAATCAGAAGACGCTACTACGAGAAAGTCTGTGCCAATCTGTAACACCTATAGTTCCGATATGGGATAGAGTTTTTTTAACATCAGTCTTTAAAAATTAAATACTCACACTCATATTTCTTTCTTGATTTGTTGAGTAACAATATTTCTATAGCAGAATTTGCTTCCAATTATATTTCCGAATCCGAACTATATTCATTTACGTCGAAATGTATACACGAAGTGTATTTTCATTGTTCTCCTTGATGAGAAAAGTGTCGCCACGCATAGGACAAAAAAAATGTGATTACTAATGAATGCGTAGGACAAACTTTTACATTAAATCTAACAAATGTTTACTAAGTGGATAAACGTTGTATGATATTCATGTCGTAACGTATTACAAATGTTTTATGACACTTATATCGTAAATATCGATTATAATTGCCCCGCTTTGCTGATGCCTGATCCCAAGTATGTTAACACATTATTGTCAGATTTTTTCTGGCTTCGAACACGTAATTTACTTACCCCCAATATTGCAGAAAGTTGACGGGTTGTTCATATGAAGCGACGAATAGCTGGAGATTTATTATTGCCTGTCAATTATAATAAGATTGCACGCAACACATTATTGAATAATGAGTCTGGTCTTCAGAAATAGGATATAAACTTTATTATAGCAATTTGTATAACATGAAATAAAGAAATTAATGTAAACGTTTTACATAAACAAGCATTAAACCATTTTTTCCTATTTATTTGTCTAAAACTATTTAATTTTTGAAAAAAGACTTGACTTAATATGAAAATGGAAAAGTTGGGAAAATGGTGGGATTGAATATGCCGGTGTTCTCGCCAGGGCACGCTAGTAATAAATGTTTCTCAAATTAAAATTGTGTAGCTTTCTCTGGTATATCACAATATATTTGTTAGTATTCTGTAAAATATTTTTACATGGTACTCAAAGGCCTCTATCTAACTAATTCAACATTTCTAGATTTTAATTTTTTTAAATAAATATTAATATTGAAATTCTTTGAATGATTACTCAGTAGTACGTATGTCCATTACATTCATGTATTGTCATGGCAGTTGTATAAATAAATATGAACTCCAGCTCTAACGGATTAGTAAAAGAAATACACGAATGTATTTTAAACACTATCAACATATTGCAGTTTATTACTATCAGAAAGCAGTTTTACCGCTCTTCAGTTCTCATAGTTTTGCTGTATAAAATTCGATAGTAATATAAAGATTATTTGTCATCTCTCAAACAATTTTTGGTTCCTTTTTGTCTCATTGTTTAACTATTAAGGTACACGCAATCTCGTGCCAATCTCATTGTGATATTATGAGTTCAAATATTAAATTTTTAAAAGATAAACCCGACCACCACAAGCTAATTAAAAAAGGTCAATGGAATTTGGCTGCTTTCATTCTTGAAAAGGAATCAACGTATTTTCTAAATTCAGTTCAACTGTTGCATTACAAATGATTAATTACTAGATAAGCTTAAAAACTTCAAGAAATATTTGTACAACAAAAATTATAAACAAATGCTTTCAAAACGAAATGTTGATAGTTGTATCCTATTATTAGTTCTGCGCAGATACAGGAACCACACGATCTCATGCGGATGACGATTACGGCCGGATGAGTTAAGAGGTAACGTACTCCAAAGGCACCACATTGAAAGAGATAATGAGATAATTACGATGATGATGATGATGATGATGATGATGAGAGTAAAAAGGCACGCAATCCGTGACCCATTGTATTGGGGGTTGATTTGGTATTCGTCTGGAAGCGATTTGGGAAAATAAGAGAACCACTAATCAGAGCAGTCTGTCTACGAATTTGAATCTGGAAATAGCAACAACTCAGCGATGTTCAACACATGAAGAAAATGTCCGGCACGTTGCGACGACTGGACCCAATCTTGAAGCCCAATCACTAGTGTACTCGTGATGTAAAGCGCTTTTTACGCTCGTCACTGCCGGTATTAGTAGAATGAAATTATTACAATGAAGCTTTTAGGAAATACAAATTTATCACTATATATATATATATATATATATATATATATATATATATATATATATATATATATATATATATATATATATATTGTGACGTTCGTGGCCTGGCCACAAACCTACACAGCACCCTCGCAACTTCGGCGGTGACGGAAAGTACGTAAGAACACCGGAAAAGCAGCCCGAGAAGGGAAAAGGCGCTACCTGTCGGTTGCGGCCAGAAGCGGCGGCGGGGTACTCTCGACGTAGGGGTGGTACGCATGGGGGTACTATGACGTCAGAGCCGCATTTATACAGCGGAGCGGCGAAGAGTTGCTTTCTTCTTGAATCAGACGGCGACGTGAGAGGTAACTTCGGTAGTCAAGACGCGGGGTCGTGAATGATACCACGAGCAGTAGTGGAGGAGAGCGTTATAGCATTGAGGCGGCGAAAAGCAGCAAGTTGAAATTGTAACGAGGCTGCATAAAGTCACGGCGACGTAAATTAACCTTGTACGACGGTAATGCATTCAATTGAATTCAATTTAGAAATTGTGTAAATATTTGATTAGAGTTCCTCATTTTTGTGTGTAAAATTATTAACGAGGAAAATTATCAATGTAAAAATAGCGATAAGATCCTAAATAACGTGTAATGGTAATCAATCCCAGGAGTGTGGGAAAGTTCAATTTCACTTAATTTAATAACCTAGCAAAAATCCGTGCACGGGTGTTAGGAGGTAATTAGACTCAACATAACGAGCAAATCATTAAGTAAGATTTGTGTGTGTGTGTGTGTTGTAAGTTCTTTTGATTTGATTTTCAACTTGAGTGTCAAGTGTAAAGAGTCTCTTGTGCCATATTTCAGAATATATCATTGTTTTATCTAATTTTGTGTCTGGGTGTGCTACTTTCTCATACCCCAAAAGATCCTGCCCCCCGAGATATTAAAGCTCGAAAGAGCATTCTACAAGGCGTTCCCCGAAGTGGGGGCGTTACAATATATAGTTTCCACACCAACTTCTATAATACCAGTTCACGGGTTCGAACCCGACTGTTAGAGGCACCTGTTAACGATGAAAATAGTTAATTTCCATTTCATAAATGAAATATACAAGAACTCTGTAACAGTGAGATTCCAAACTAAATACTTCTACATATTATTTCCTGATAAGTTCACATAATCAAAGTCAGGTTAAACTCGCAACGACGCAACGAACTCTTTAATTGAGTTATTGCTATTTTCTGAGTAATTGCGTTACGATGTCCGTTCTTGAAGGTGAATACAGAAGTCAAAAATAGTTCGATACCTTGAAGCCCCAAATTGGAGTCAAATGCTAACAAGTTCATAAAATTCAGTCTATTCGAATTTGATCCAATGAAGAAAGTTTCATATTCCGAGCATTTTACATCATCAACATTTGTACCATGAGTTATGGCCAAATATTCAGGATCAATCTCTCAAAATTTACCTCACCCAGTCATCAGAAGTTACCTTAGGGGAACATTTACACCCGAACCACTGGCCAAGGAAAACCGCCTTTCGTTAGCCAGGGCGTGACTTGTGACATTCACGCCACACTTGGGCCGCATTCCAACTCTCCTCGACACGAGAGCCCGAGCCGTGCGGCGTGCCTGGGCAGGGCATGGCTTCCACTCAGGCCTCATTGCCGCAGCGATAGGAAATCACGCAACGCAGCAGACACACCACTGGGCGGTCGGCTGCCGATAAGTCAATAATAAACTTGCCAACGAAACGACGCTGCAGGAAACGCTGGTATCAGATGGCTCGATTTCATTGTATCCCCGGAAACGTCAGCGACAATGAGGATACCGAATGAGTAATGACAACGGAGAGAACACTATCCTGCTAAAATGCTAATTTATTCTAGGTATCAGTTATAGGTTCGTGTCAATGAACTAAGAGACCATTGACGTCGAAAGACGAGAGTTATCGTAGAAGAGTGTAGGTAAATGTAAACGTGTAACTAATTATCAAACTTGTGTCATCAAAATATTTCATATTTCCTTTTAGTAAATAGAAATATGTATGCATTTAAAAAAAATAGAAAGAAGTATGAGCTTTCTACTTCAATTTCGTGATGTTTTCTTTAAATGAAAGGTAGTGGGACCCACATGTGTTATCACTTCCTAATATTAATTTTACACTATTACTACTATTTTTTTAAAAATATTTTAAAATTAATAGAATGAACGCTTTCTTCAGTTGTGCGAGTAGCAGCCGATTTATCGCAAGCAGTCAACGTTTCGTATTCTAGCGCGACCCACAGTCAATGTGAGCACGAGTTACATTAATTGTGAAGACAGGATAACAAGACTTTATGTTCAATGATAATTTAGCGTGTTTTAATTGAAAGATTAGGGAATGTTCATAAACAAAATGTCCAGTTATCGTGTGATATGATTCATTACATCATATTTTCACTGATAATTATTTGTGATGTGTTACGAACTTAAGTTAAGGTGGACAGCAAGATTCCTTGCTATACTTCAGAACATATTTGTAAAGATCTTGGTAAATATAAAATATTTCAAATAAAATTTCAAAAACATGCTTGCTGTAAACTTTCAGTATACGGTGAATTGTATTGTTCTAGAATATTTAAAACTCCATTTCATTGGAATAATAACTGGACGACATGAAACAAAGATTTTCGGTTTTTGTTTTTCTATATAGTGCATATGTAATAGTTTTCTCATTTTACTCACCTACGTCTCTTCATTTCGTGCAATATAATTGCATGGATTCAGTAGTAATCCAGTACGTTTGAATATTCAAGTTAGAAAAATGGTATACAAGAGGGTAATTTTTGTCTTCTGAAGTTTGCATTCAAGGTTTCTAATACGTCCATTTTATTCTGACAGGACTGTCCGCTGCAGCGCGCTCGCTCTGGACAAATTGTACGAGGGAATAAGTCTATTTCAAATCGTACCTATTACGTAGAGTCACTTGCCTAACAGCTTTCGTGCGGTGCGTATTTTGAATATAATGGTTCCTGACTGTAGGCTTGGTCAATAGATAATTTAGTGTTTCCGGGCGCGACAACTTCTATGGTCATTAGTCCTGTAAGTGCAATGCATTTTTATGGTGAGTGTGCGTGATCTTTCCCCGCTGGGTGGTGAGATACGGCGCCGATCTCAACGTCGGCTTGTGGGGTTTTCTCGAACCAAGTAGCTCTTACCAGCGGAGCACCGCTCCAGCGAGGACAATATCTAAGCTTGTCTGATCTCAATGGTCATGTAGTGCATGTAAATGTAAGTGCGTGTAATTAAGGGATGAGGATAGAACAAAGAATAGGAAGGAATGATCGCGCGTGGTTTGTAGCCCGTTTGTTAGGATACTGCTCCGGCATTCGCCTGGTGATCGGATCGGAAAAACTACAGAAAACTACTGGGGCGGTGTCAGGGCGGTGTCAGGGCGGTGTCGGGGCGGTGTCAGGGCGGTGTCGGGGCGGTGTCGGGGTGGTGTCGGGGTGATGAAGGGATGGTGTCGGGGAGTGGTCGCGACAGTGTTGGGACGGTACCGGGGTGGTGTCGGGACGGTGTCGGGACGGTGTCGGGACGGTGTCGGGACGGTGTCGGAGCGGTGTCGGAGCGGTGTCGGAGCGGTGTCGGAGCGGTGTCGGAGCGGTGTCGGAGCGGTGTCGGAGCGGTGTCGGAGCGGTGTCGGAGCGGTGTCGGAGCGGTGTCGGAGCGGTGTCGGAGCGGTGTCGGAGCGGTGTCGGAGCGGTGGCGGAGCGGTGTCGGAGCGGTGTCGGAGCGGTGTCGGAGCGGTGTCGGAGCGGTGTCGGAGCGGTGTCGGAGCGGTGTCGGAGCGGTGTCGGAGCGGTGTCGGAGCGGTGTCGGAGCGGTGTCGGAGCGGTGTCGGAGCGGTGTCGGAGCGGTGTCGGAGCGGGGTCGGAGCGGGGTCGGAGCGGGGTCGGAGCGGGGTCGGAGCGGGGTCGGAGCGGGGTCGGAGCGGGGTCGGAGCGGGGTCGGAGCGGGGTCGGGGCGGTGTTAGGGCGGTGTCTGCGCTGTGGCGTGACGGTGTCAAAGAGGGAGTGTGGCTGGGAAGAAGCGAGGGCGTTGCGGTGACAGGGGCGGGCACCGCGGGAAGGGTGGGACGACACGAGGTGGAGAAGGAGGGGCGGAGCGGCCCGGGGTGGCGTGGGGGCGGCCTATCCGCCCTCGTTAGGGAGCCGTCAGCCCCCGCCGCAGCCGTTACATGCAATTTTGCAGAGAAGACGCGCCGCAGAAATGACCACTCAACCCGCCGATGCGCGCGCCGCAGCCTTCCCGGCGGCGGCCCCGCCCACCCGCCAGCCTCGCTTCCGCCCCCAGCCCCGCCCCCGCCCCCGCGGCGGCCTCCCAACCCTTCAAAAAACACCATCTGAAAACCGTCACCCTACAACCCCTCTTTAACTCATGCTTCCGATCCCGCCCTCAGCCTAAGCCAGGCGTTCTTCCGTCTAAGCCTCCGTCTTTCCATGGTTACGTGTGCCTTCCCCTCCTCACGACCTTTTTCGCTAGCAATCCTCTCCATTTCCCAACGCGCTACCGATGCCTCGTTTGCTCATGCTTCAATCATGGTCCTCAGCTACACAAATGCTACCGTCCTCCCCCGCCTGAAATACCGTGAATAACACACCTTTTCTTTCGTTTTCCGCTTATTATTGTATCGCGATGACATTCCTCTTGCATTCGTTACCTCTTTATTTACTCCTGCATGCACTCCCAACCTCACTGCAGCTTATAATATTTCTGATCGATTTCCCAACTCTTCACGTTCCTCCTCTTCAACAATAAAGGATGGGATTGAGAGAAAAGCGAGTTAGGCAGCGATTTACAAGGTGGGTTGGGATCACATGCCATTTTCCAAACCGCAATCTTCATCCCTTTGTTCCTTGCCCATTTTCACCTCAATGTGGCTTTTGTTCTCGTATTCATTCCGGTTCGTGTCACGCGGTGAATACATTCGTGGGTAAAATGATCTCATAAATTTGAAAAATGAAAAATTTCTTCAAATAAAATGCAAAATATTAATGTAAATACAAATAATCAAAATGTAGTACAATTTAAATAATGTTATATCAATAAAAATATGCCTTTCATTTCGTAATTCAGTATTTCAGCACTATCGTACAATGTATTTTATGTAGACTAGTGATTCCTACGCTACAAAAAATTCAGATATCAACACATATTCGAATGTAAGAAACGTGTGGACACGTCCACTTCCTTTCGATTCCAACTCCGTTGTCATTTTCCAAAGGATCTGCTAAGGACGTAACACCTTTTCTACCTTCATACGTGAATACCGTCACCGTTAATAAAGTATTATGTCTTCTGACATCTTTAAGGTAACTTCTTCTTTGAAGCGGTTTCTGTCATTCTATCAATGAATATACATAATTTACTTTGAATTGTATCTCTTTGCCATTTAAGAACATCTAGTTTGTAACTCCTTACATGAAATTAAAAATACATAATTTTTAAGCGGGAATGTTTATTTCAAAAATTGAGAAATTCACAGAAGCAAAGTATTAATTTCAGTTCGCATAGTTTTTTCATTAGAACGTTATTTTTATTTTCTCTATCATTTCAGAACTGTCTTTCAACTGCGTTTCCAGTTCAAAAGTTCAAATCGGTGCTGAGATGTGGAAAAGATGACTCCCCCGGCAAAGAACATGTCATTTGAGGAAAAGAAATCTCGTCGGTTGCGTCCAACATGAGAAAAAGACCACCGCAACTCTCAGACACAAGATCGCAATCCACACAGAGACATAACGGCGAGTAGTTAGGACGGCAGTTTTTAAAGTTGGATAAATAGAGCTCCGGACGAAATCGGGCGTTGCGGAAGCTAGGGGCAATGTGACGGCGACGCGAGGGAGTAGAAATTGCTCGAGGGGAGCCGGAGGATGACGACAATGACGAGTCACCAGAACTGATAGAACACGAAGTTGATGAGGAGAGGGGATGAGAAAAAGGGTGCTTGGAAAACCAAAGTTAAGTTATGTAAGCATGAAGTGAACGAGACTCACAAGGACAAAGTGAAGTCTGTGTGGCTGATTTGAGGTGATCAAGTGACGTGAAAACTGTGCGAGGACGAGCCGAGAACAAATAGATGGAAGGAAAGAGAGGAGATAAGTCGAAGGCAAAACAAAGGAGGGTGCCGTGTGGACGGCTCGGGGTTGTGCAAAGTCGTCCCAAGAAGATCGCAGGGATGATGAGGGGGCGGCGAGGGGTGGTTCAACGTGACGCGGGGGATGTAGTGACAGGGTCATCGCAGATGCAGATAGAACAGAACCAGAGCGTCGGAAGGAAAAGTACATTAACCGAAAAACGTGAATGCAATGAACTCCAGCACCTCTGGAGGAAGTAGTTGAGAAGTAAGTTGAAAACTAAATGGACAGGAAACCAAACCAAGCCAAACTTGGTGTTGGAAGCTAAATGGCTGGCGACTTCAGAATGATTCAACGCGAACAAGAGGCTGTGGCCGTTTAGAGCATTGTGAGAAAGAAGAAAGGCAGACGCATTGGGGTGCAACGAGTGGCGAAGAGCAATCGAATTAGTGGCGTGCTTGGGGAATCACGAACAAGCGGAATGTCGGGCAGCATACAACTGTGCGGGTAACTGTCTCCACTAATAACGAAGCGGACTGGTGGTCCAGGAAATAAGTTGCACTTGGTGCATTTTGGCGTTCGGCAGCACTGGAGGGCGGGTGGGGTGACCCTAGAAGCAACTCCCACGCGAGAGGGAGCGACGGGCATGGGTGGCAGTGACAGGCAGGGGGTGAGAAGGACTGGCAGGGGGTGGGAGCAACGGGCAGGGGGTGACAAGGAGGTTGGAGCGACGGGCAGGGGGTGGGAGGGACGGGCAGGGGGTGGGAGCGATGTGAAGGGGTGGGAGCGACGGACAATGGTGGGAGGGGCGGGCAGGGATGGAAGCGACGGGCAGGGGGTGGGAGGAACGGTCAGGGGTAGGAGGGACGGACGGGGGTGGGAGGAACGGACAGGGGTTGGGAGGGACGGGCAGAGAGTGGGAGGGACGGGCAGAGGGTGGAAGCTACGGACAGTGGTACGAGGGACGGGCAGGGAAGGAGGGACGGACAGGGGATGGGAGGGATGGGCAGAGAGTGTGTGGGACGGGCAGGGGGTGGTAGGGACGGGCAGGGGGTGGAAGCGACGGGCAGGGTTGCGAGGGCCGTCAGGGAAGGAGGGACGGACAAGGGGAGGAAGGGACGGGGGGTGACGGCGAGCAAGTGGTCGGACGAGAGTCCCCGCGGGAGTTAGTTGGACGAGGCACGTGGCGATAATGTGAAAATGGAGAGAAAGAAGTTATGAAGGAAGAAAAATAAGGGGAGTTCCGAGGGAGGAGTCGCGCGGAATGACTGCGCCTTTCGCCTCGGAAGGTGATGTGGAAAGGAATAAAAATCGTAGAATTGCTGTCGGGATAGAAATGAAATGAAATTAGTTGTTTGGGGAGCACAGGCGCCGGCGGGCGGCGGGCGGGGTGCAGGGGGGAGAGAGAGGAGGGGGGGAGCGGAGCGCGTCGGCGCCCGACGGAGCCCCGGGAAGACACCGATAAAAGAGAAAAATGAAAGCTGCAAAGTGCGGCCCAGGCTTCCGCCAGGAAGGTAGTCAGCCGGCTTATCTGCGGGCACAGCCCGCCCCGAAAGTCCCGCCCGCCGCCACGCCCATCCGCCCACCCACTGCGAACCTGCTTTTCGTCCGTTCCCGCTCATAGCCGAAAACCCGCCTCTCCAGGCTTAGCTTGCCTCGTCTTGCTGCTGCTGTTATTCATGTATAACCCTCTTTTTTCTGGCGGGGGAAAGGTTTTCGGAGGGCAACATTGGAGCGAGTTAACCGGATGCTGAAGGCAGTGCGTAGCAAAATGATCAACAAAAGACGTCTATGAAAGCTGGACGCATTACAAGCAAGATGGTCTCGTGGTTCTTCTGAATTTGATTACATTCGACACTGAAGTATCTGAGGATGAGCTTCTGTCGCCAGGTTAGAGTAGCATTATTTTCGCCAACATGTTATGAGAAGGGTTTTAGTGTCTTATTGCGGAGTAGTTGCACGAACTTCTGCAAGTGCCTCGCCGCTCTTTCTTGTCATTTGTACTCTTTTAAAAAACATTTTCATTAGCATCAAATTGTCTGCTAGGAGTGTTACCGAGTAACCAACCACTTCAATCAGTGTCTACGCAAAGACATTTTGAAACTTTTTGCCTCTTCCAATTATAAATTACAATTACAGCTGTTAAAACGTATGTTTTGTCTATTTAAACATAGCAGAATAACATTCACTTTCTTGCTTTTCCTCTCGGTCCTGCTCATTTCTATCTACATGGCCTTACCATTACATCTTGCTTTAATCCTACTGTTCCACCTATCTATCCACCCTCTATTATTTATGATTTTCGTCTTAAAACGATTTTATTCTAACTTATTACAATATCTCCTCCATATTCATTTCAATTCCTATCTCAACGATATCGTCTTGCCTCCCAACCAAACGCCAACACATCTCATTCAAATTTCCACAACCCCTCGCCTCCTCGTTCATATGGCTCTCATTCTTCTCTGCCTTCTCTCTACACTTCCCTAATTCAACACGGTTCATCCCCATCTCTCTCTTTTCTCTCATATCAATTCTTCTGAATTTGACTTCGACACTTTCTCTTTCCGACCTCGACTCACTCAACATCTGGATCCGATTTCATGTCGTTAACTCGTTTAACTCATCGCATCCTCAACAGTATTTGCCATTCACAAATGTCTACGTTCTAATGCAGTTTACTTCACACGAGACTGGCTCTGTGTCCTCTATGTTTGCTACCCTTAAACACAGCACTATTTAACAACCTGCAAGTATTTTCTTGTGCTTGGTTCACACCCCTTGATTTTCAACTACCCTTAACAAAAACCCTCTCACTGCTGTGCGCGTAATTCTTCTGCGTAAATATTTTCGAGGCGTTACAAAAGCGCTTCGCTGCCTTGCTTGAGATATGAATGGACGTGGAGAGGAATGACAGCCCGGTTGAAATGTTCAGGGCTTTGCTCTTGCTAGCTTAGCTATTCTGGGCGCTGCACTCAAATATGGAGAGGCTGCAGCTTTGAAATTTTGATGGTTGGCACAGCAGTAAAGATACTCTCAGATCAATGCTGTTGTTGTTCAATCGTTTGTTATCAACAAACTAAACAAGTATTTTATTGCGCTCATCAAATATCTAATTACTTTATCACGAAATTTGTATTTAAAAGCGTACTGTAAAAATCAAATGGAAGTAAAATTAGTACTAGAATGAGTTGTTCAAAATGAAACAACGAAAAAAGGAATTCTCAATTTAATACTGTTTTATCTATCTCTATAATCTATCTGACTGATAAAATATTTATTTTAGAAAAGCAACACATAGGATTACCGTTTAGCACATAATGTTAAAAAAAGGTATTACACACTTGTATTTTCAAATGCGGTAACCTTTTGCATAATGAATACAGTCCAAAAACACCTCTCATGTACAAATATTAATAAAAATACGATGAATTCTTTGAATATTCCAAGCATACGATCTTAATCATTCCATTAATAAACATCATGAAATGTAGAAAAATCTTTAAAATCTTGAAATTATCATTTTTATTATTGAATAAAGAATAATTTAATAACATATCGAGTATGAAGTATATTTCTAACTATTCTTAGGTTCAGAGTTACTTATCTCTAACACGCGAACTTCACTCTAAGACTTTACACCTCTTACTAGACTCTAAGAAAGTTAGTTACCCCTAGCACGCAAATAGTAGCAAGAACTTAAATCAACGTTTTTTTATTTAAAAGTAAGAATTACCTCCTCTGTTTCTTATCAGACTCACGCGTTTACACTCTCTAGAAGATGACAAAGTGAAAATAAAATTGTTTGGTCTGCATTTCTACGCGTGATAATATAAATCATATAGAATTTGTGCATTGATTCGTTGTTCACTATATTCCAAACTCAAGCATAAGCAATAGTCTTCACCAAAATTTTATTCTATGGTTGCCATGGAAACTGGTACTCTTCATTTGATTAAAATCCCCTCTGTTCAAATTGTTACTCTCTCTTCATTGTTAGAAAAATATTTATCCGTTTCGAAAGTACTATTCAATGAACTCGTGATCACTTCTCTCGCCCACTACCGTTTCCCCGGCGCCTCGACTAATTGATAGTTTCTATTGGCTGTGGACGCAGATCATTGAGCTAATTAACACGCTCCATGCACTGGACAATGCGAGTAATTCTGTAAGTCTCGAATCCTTGCAGCCAATGCCAACTCTCGACACAATGGATATTGATCCCGCTGTCTGGAATACGTCAAAAATGTTATAGTTTACAGCACAGATCGCACAATCATTATAGTCTGAATAGAAAACTATCATTCTGTCTGAAATCTGTAACTTTTGTTGAATCTCATGAGATTAAAGGCATTTCTATTATCATCAAAAACATGTTAGTACAGTAAATATATCCGAATGCCACATGGACAAAAATATCTCTAATGTAAGTAGAAATAGGATACTTTTGTGCCAATTAATTGTGCCAAATCACTATATTCCAAGCTCATCCGAAAGACATTGAAAATAATATAGCGGTCTCGCAACAGATTCCTTATTCATTGATTCACAAGGGACTTATATGTATTTACTGCGAGAAACGGTCTACAAAACTGACATTTGCATATTCATTCAATATTTTCAGCTTTTGAACTATTGTGAAAAATGTTGGGTAGATACTAGTCATAAAAATATTGAAAAATTAAGTTATATTATTTATTATAACTATCTATATTGGTTTAAAAATGAATTTATTTGACTTAAGTACCGTGAAATTCGAAGAACGTTGCACGAACTTCCTAGTCTTCAAGTAATAAAATGTAATTCATATTTGGTCTCAGAATAATGAATTTTTGTAAATTATGATAGAAAACTGGTGTAACATCACAATTTGGATGATTCTTTATGTAAACTACCTAATAAATTTACGCAATTTCTGACGGTTTAAATATGTCTTTATCCTTCCATAAATACAAATAAAAATTAAAAGTGACGTAATAAAAATTATAAAGTAGTTTTATAAATATTACCGCTTCGAAAAATATTGATTTTATCACTGCGTTGTCGTAGTAAAAAACCAAATATGTTTTGATCACGTACATTTCAAAATATTCTTTTATGCTTTCAAATTAGCTGAGGGCTTATGGGTTAAATGCACAATCTAATACAACTCAAAATGAATATCTTATTTGAGCCGTGTCCTAGCCTTTTTGAAATAGAAAGACGACAGATTTACTTTATTTTTCATTACCTTACTTTCCCTCGTTGAAGACCGATCAAGTTAAAACATATTTTCTTGTGTGATGAAGCCAGAACTTCTCTGTAGAAGGAAAGATATTCTATTGAAGAAGGAAAAAAAGAAAGAAAACCACTTCTGTGAGTTGCGCGGAGTAATTTTAACCCTCGTGGAGACCTCGTGCTGCGGAAGGGACAAAAACTCCACTTCCCCATCAGAGGCGATTTATTCCCAATCTGTAGTCGTAATGATGTGACCAAACGGGCAGGGGGAGGGAATCACGCACAGCGCGACCGTCAGAGGAAGCTCATTAACAAGCGGGGGCGGCGGCTGCAGGAAGTGCGTGGGGAGAAGTGCGTCGCACAGAGTTGTCGCAGGCAAACTAGCTGGACGTATCGCAAGAGAGTAGTCGGCGTGACGCTTTGAACTCAACGCGAGCACGTGTGGCGTCATGGAGAAAAACACACAGACATTTACAAGTATGTACAATTTTATTTACATGTATGTACAATAACCAACTTCTGCTCCAAACCTACACACTTGTAAGTATTTCCCTGTGGATACCCCACATAGCTAGGGAGGCCTCGCCTCCTCTGACGCTACTCCCGCGCCACTACCGTGACCTCGTCACACGTGCACTAGGCACGACACGCTCCAGCCTGGGCGTAAAGTTTTGCGCATCGCGCGAGGTTTCCAGAATAAAACCCCCCGTCTGAGCTCGTCGGCTCGATTTCATACCAGAGTGCAGCCGTCACGTGACTGTTCTAGGTGTAGGAGGGAGGCTCGCGTCTACCACGTGACCGCGGTCAAGCTGGCGTCCCCTTTGTCTAAATGTATCCCAAAGCCGGGGCGCCAAGCTATTCATGACCGCAGGTATGCGATACTTCCACTCCTCCTCCCACCCACGGCCGCCACCGTGACGCTACACACGCATGACTGGTGAGGACGGCGAGCTACAGGGTGCATTTTGTGGACTGGACAAACGAAACAAATACACACATGTTGTGAATGTACGAATACTAGAAGGACAGAAATTTCTACTTCTCCAAAACGATGAATTCCTATCAAAATGACATATGATTTTTTCTTAAGTGAAATGAGATTAATTTCCTTTTCTTCTGCCTCTGACTTTTATAGAATCGTTTTTTCAAATCGCAAGTACTTCTAGATGTAATATAAATGTGTTTACGGACGTTGAACAGCTAAAAATGGCACTTTTGTACAGTTTTTTTTAACAAACAATTTTCCATGTGCTTGTTCTGAGAATCCATTTCTCCCCTTTCATAAAGTAGTGGAAATGATGTTAGATTCAGTATTACTTATATTATCCACGTTTCTACTTTCACCATTTTGGCGTGTCAAATTAGTGTAATATAAAAAGCACTATTAATTTTACAAACCTAACGAATTAAGTCATAACGCCTTATTATTCCCAATGCCCCTCCTTTAATTCGGGAGTGCTCGCAATAGGTGGACTCACGCCAGTGCCCGTAATGTATCTCTCAGATATAGCTGCAACGTTTTGTGAATGCGAATGATCTGAAGATCCATTTACAGAAATACATATTTTATTCAATTTTTACATGTTCCTCAACGCAATTGTTAATGAATTTCACACTGCAGAATTCTTGTCTGAATAGTTATGATCAGAAAGGTAAAAATTAATAAAGTGCTCGCAAAAAGCATTCAATATCATATTATCCTATTACATAATAATAAATACAATTTCCTCAAATTATTTGGCATATTCTAAACAAATTTATATTTTACTTTTTCACAAAATTATTTAGAAAGTCTTTGTCTTTTTTCTATTTTGCGAGGTTCCCAAATTTTGATTTCCCTACAGACGTCTCCCGCACGTCGTCTTTCTCTTTGGTAAGAAATTGTGACAGTCGATTGTAGACAAGGGAAATTATTACATTTTCTGAATACGCACTTGTCATAGATACGGCTGAAATAATGTCATGGTACGTACCGCTCAGGCCGGGAGCTCACAATGCACTAGCGCTATTGCACCCAACGTATATGACAAATATCGCGCAGCGCAGCGATCAAGTTGGAACATGCTCACGGGAAATGATTCAGCGAAAGGATAAAAATAAAAGGCCAGGCGATTTCAGAACAGTGCAATAAAGCAATGCATGAAATATCAAACGACTAATGCAACGCAATAACTCAGGAACATAGAATTGCCGTGGCTTGGATCTCACAGATCTATTGCGAGCACTCGATTGCTATTTTTATTTTCTTGATTTATAGATCAAATACGTACACGTACCTTTAATCTATTCACGTATGTTAATTATGAATAAGTACTTAAATATGAGTATTTAATATAAATTTCGTCTTGCATTGACATTGAATTTCGAAAGTGTTGATTTTCTAGCGTAAATATTTGCATTGTACTAATTATATTTTACACTTTACTAAAAATTAGTTTTCAAAGAACATGACACATGCACCATTCTTTAAACGTTCTTTCCACTATCCAACAAAAAATTTAATCGAAAGCGATGGTGCCTCTTTTTTTTGAAAATTATGAAAATGTCCCAGGGACGTCACGTAAACTTCCCCCCAGAATTAAAATATCCTTTTCAAATTCAAGGAGCCGCTACATCATCCAGATCGATTGGGAAATATAACTTTTGGTGCAAATCGGCTGAACGGTTTAGCCGCTAGTGTTGTTCACAGACAGACGAATGGACGGATAGACGGACATTTTGCCGTCATTCTATTTTTCGATGTCATGGATCTACAAAACATGGATTCTGACTACACCATTGTTAGAGGCTATTTTTTTTTCAAAAATTAGCATCTGGATTTAAATTTTAATCTAAAATTTAGCAACTGGATAGCAACACTTTTTTGCTACCAGGGCCCTGTAAAAAAAGTTTCTGCCGACAATTCCTCGTTTTTTTCGCGCAGTTTTACGTACTTTCTCCCTACTCAATAGCAAGAAAGTAAATCGTTCGAAAATACGAGTATTTTTTTCGAATTTTTTGTCATACAGAGGCAATTTTTATTTTTTTTAAACACTTTTTCCTAAAAACAGTACAACAATTTTTGATTAAATTTTGACCTTAGAGACCGTAAAGAGGCTTAAGAGAATGGTGGAGGTCTCAGGGTCGTTGACATCCATGATTTTACGAAAATTGAAAAAAACTAAAAAAAATCTTCGTGCAACTACAATAGTAAAGATACATTTTTTCTTAGTAAAATGTGTTTATCAAATACAGATCTTCAAATAAGGTCATGTTAAATTTTCCTAAGTATAAGTATTTTTTGTGTGATTTGGCGTCATACTTAGTCGCCCGTTTCGAATTTGCTACTCTTCGTGAACGTCAATGAGAAGTGATTCGAGGCAGTTAGATACTACGTAAGTTAGAATATTTCTTGTTTGTTTCTTACATTCGAGCTTTTGTTATACGTTAATCCTTCAGAAATTATTTAAAACGTATTTGATAACCCATATTTGTTGACTATGTTGCGACAAATGTATTTGCATTCTCAATGTATTGATATAGTTTCTTGAAGCACTCCGCAAATCTTAATTGAAATTAGCTCAATTTGGTTTTGCGTTCTTAAAAATACGATTTAGATGTAATACGAATGAAAAATTGCTCGCCTCAGGAAATAATAGATTGGAAAGCGACAATGGCTTTCCGCCACGCGAGACAGGAGCTGTGGTTCTGTGAATTCCGTCTCATTGTTGGGACATGATTTAGCGGTTTGAAACGCAATTATAATTGTCGAATTGGTGTTAATATTGGAGAGAAAATATTTAGTTTTCGCACGTAATGTTCCACAATTTGTAATGAATTTTACAAAAATATAATGACTGAGATGTGTTAATTTGGACAGAAATTGCGGAATAATTGGTAATATGCCACCATTACCAAGGCCTAGAAAGTATGTGTGGTTTTATCACCACTATTTTTCAAATATTTTTACTAAATACTTATAAAACGCTTGTAAAGTCGACATCTATTTAATCATTTTTTAAATATTCTTTTTCCATTATTAGTATTGTTGAAATACACTCAGTTACGTCAATCGACAGTATTTGTTTGCCCAGCTAGATCCTCCCACCGGCCCACTGGCGTTGGGTGGGCGCGTGCGGCGGGCGGCCGGCGAGCAATCGTCCGCAGGTGGCGCCCCTGTCGCCGGGGCGAGGGAGGAGGCGGCGGCATCGGAAACAGGGCTGCGATAACTCGCGCTATCTGGCGCCGATAGCTTTCTCGCCGCTAATGACCGCTAATGACACCGCGGCGAGACAAAAGAAAGCCCCGCGCCGCTCGCAGCACGTGGTGTGTGTGCGCGGCACTGCCAGCTGCCCCCTCCGCCCGCCCGCCCCCGCACGGGGGGTCTTATGCTAGCGTTCTCGCAAGCTGCCCTGTTAGCCACTTAAAGGAGATATTGGGGCGAGAGCTTAAAGTGAATGCAACAGAGAGGAAATCGGCACATTTCTTTAAAAAGCAAATGGCAAATGGCTTCTAAAGCGGCAAACTTTACAAAAGAGAAAAGAAACCAGTTTGAATTCAAATTATTGAAATCAAAATAAAAGCATTTTCTCAAAGCCTGTTTACCAAATCGTTGTCCCGTAAATGTACCAGTTACAGCAGTATCGGTTACGCAAATCAACTTAATCAAAAAAGCTATTTCTCTTACGGATTTCCATTTGCTGGAGTCCAAGACGTTGTTGCTCAATTGTTCTTTAAGTAAATAGTATCGTTCTGCACACTGAAAATAAGTTTTCCCCTTGGAAAAGTATTTCAAAACAATCCAACTTCTTAAAATGTTTCGAAATTATTAAAAATAAATTACAATCTGATAAAATAAGCTGACGTAGAGCCTGCAAATATTGTTGCTACAGTTACGAAGGTGAAATGAAGCAACCTAAAATACTATAAACATAATGGGGGTTGAGTGATTATTTCGTGTTTCTCGGCGCGTCAACTCCTATGGTCATTAGTGCCATAAGTATAGTGCACGCCGTTTTGATCGCGGCAGATAGTGGTGACCTTCCGCTCTCTGGATGGCGAAATCCAGCGCTGACCTACACATCAGCTCACGAGGTTTTCCCCAACCAAGCATCTTCCACTAGCGGGGCACCGCCGGGACATACTTTAAGTTCCCGATTGATCTCCCGACACATGTGGTATAGTGTAATCACAAGGATGCACGTCTTTTCTTCAATTGTCTGAACGTAATAATGCCGTGCGTTTGAGCAGACCGTTACATTTCGGAACATACGTGCACGTCTTTTACAGACGAAGAGTAGGCTGAAGCTCCGTTATAAGGTGGTGTACTTAGGATGTTGATTCGAAGTGTAACCGATATTGGTCGCTGATTTACTTTAGAATGCGGGAATAATCAGATATGTGAAACTCAAGCCTATTAGTTTTCTGCATGGATATTAACTAGTTTCGTCACATTCGAAGATCTAAACAACGCGTTAAAATGTTCATCAACAGTGATAGAATGACGTAAGAGAATGTATTATTTCATTCCCTTTTTGCAAATTATATTAATTTATCTCATTGTCTCATTAATTATTGAAACATTCTTGAGCTAAAATACTTGTGAGAAATTTATGTGATCATTAATAGTTATATACCTAAAGAAAATTTGATCATATTTTGGGAATGAGATTTCATTATAACTTTATTGTAAATTTTTAAAATGATGGAATTTAATAAAAAATAATTAGTATTTTCTAGTGTATGTGTAGAGTTAAAACACTGCTCACAATTTATTTAGGAACAAAATTAAACGTGATGATTTCAACATCATTCTCTCAGTTTTGAATATTTGCAATGGAGCGGAAGTTGAATATAGGCACAAACGCAATATTCAAAGTTACTAAGTACTTGTTAAAATATAATTCACTCTTTTCCACTCCAAGGTTTGCAGTCACCCTTTGTTGAAGAACACTATAACATACGGAGTATGCGGTAAGCAAGTTGAAGTTAATATATCATCTACGTCCGTTCTCACAAATGAAGACATTTGTCAGAGAACAGTTGACACCTCGGAGATAAATGCAAACGCAATTACCACGTTAGTGATAGTTGTTTTCCAGCAAACATTGACGATCAATACAGAAACTTCGAGTTGAGAGAGAAAAAAACTTGAAATGATGCATATAAATAAAATTAATAAGTGGTTATATTTTTTAATATTGATTCTTTTCCTAGTAGACGATCAAGAAAGTATTTATAAATTAACTTAAAATATGGTCTTATGGTCGAATTGGCAATACAATCTATATTACCAAAATATTTTTATTAGTAATTATTTTCATTCCGAATATTTATATTGGATTTCTTTTATTGACAGTTACATTCTTACTAGAAATCATAATTGCTTGTACTTACATCTCATACATTCCATTCCATTTTACTTCAATCAATCTGAATCTAACGTAATCAAAATCTTACATATCATACTCTACCCTTTTGTTATTTCAACTTCTTGTTTGATTCTTTATTCCTTTTGTTATATTGTTCTTTTATAGAATCAACTAATCGCGAAGTCGTAATACCGTTTTCTTATAAGAAAAAGAATATAAATAAGAAACATCATTGCTTTTAATACGTAGGAGTGTAACGCTATCTTCTATTTTAAATCGATCCATATGTGGCTTCAGACGCGACAGTAGGTCAAGTAGGTCAAGATTTTATCTTAAGAACATATTACAAAATTTTTACTAGAAGCAAATAGCTACTTAAAAATATTATTGTAATTTATGGAATTTTTAAAGCATGTCGAGGAGACGAATTTGTGTCATTGACTATTGATGACATATAAATCACGATAAACGAAGTGCTAGTTACACTGAATTGCACAAAGATAAAAAAATTTTTTAATACCCAAAGGCGGTCTTCCATTCAATGATTTGATTTGTAAAAAAAAATGCTAACCTACATCCATCTAACCGCTTTTTCGTAGATTGTAGAAGTGGGAAATGCACTAAATAAGTAGCGGGTAATTAACACAATAAGAGACACTCCAAAAATATAGCGGAAGTTTTAAAATTACAGATCATAGGCCGCAGTACTAGACTTAAACGTGGTGATCTGCTCTCGTTGAAAGAACTTGGAGGTTGGGAGTGCTCGTCAGTAGTAGAAAAATATATTGAACAATCAGTATCGAAAAGAATTAAAATTTCTGAACAGTTATTCAGTGCCGACGAGGTTAGTTGCATTACCACCAAAAGATTCAAACAAGTTCGACCTCTTATGAAGACTAGAAATTAGCAATAATAATAATAATAATAATAATAATAATAATAATAATAATAATAATAATAATAATAATAATAATAATAATAATAATAATAATTGTTAATTCAATATTCAGATGTGCTATAATAAGAAATTTGAAGTTAAAAATAAGAATACTTAAACTGAATAGTTGAAGATTGCTTTGTAGGTGTAATTTATGTTGTATGATGTTACTTATCTTTTTTTGTCATTAGACGGCCGGTGGCCGTTAATTTCTTAACGACCGGCTGCCATTAAAATTACCTTTTCATTCCTCTGGTTGGGTTGCGTTATGCAGATATATTAACAGGTCAGTATTACGAAAAGGATTTAACAGTCTACTGTCCGTTAAGAACAGTCGATACAAACGAGTTGTACCTAAAAGTGGCGTATGAATGCATTTCCAAGAAATGGAATTTCTGGTTTTTACTAGCTGTTAGAAGAAGAATTGGGAAGGTATTTAACGACACACGGTCGAAAAGAAATAAGAGATTCAGTTGGTTATATTTATATTCATCTGCCATCAATCGTACGTGTTATTTGCTGTTTATCAAACTAATGGGATTAATGAGTATTACTTGACGCTATTTATAATACATCTTTTATCTTACTGAAATATATTTCAAACACTTTTCTTGTGTTTTCATATACGTTTTCAGAATATGCGGCCAGTGTTCAATTCATTCCACTCGTCCTGTAGAGCTTATTTTCCATGCATAGCCAGCCTTGATTTGCCCTCATTTCAACACCATTTATGTAACTTACTAATATCCTATTATTTTTATTCCCCTTCTTCCTTAATTTCTCGGATGCCTCTCTTGTATAGATACATGTATTCGGCAATTTCAATAATCATTAATCATGTTCAGTTCTTTCACGTTTTCCGTCAGTATAATCGACGTATGTCAAAGACAAATTGTCTTACTTTCAATGTGCACTTCTCCATTTTACCCTTTCCTCAGTTTCTCTTCTAACACTGCCATATGAACTTTCAATAACACCAGACTAAGTGGAGAGCCGAGCCCAAAGCCTCTCTTAATTCAGAATTTACCATTTTCTCCCATTCTTCCTTTACGCCACAAAATATTTTCCCATATATTAAATTAATACATTTTATGAGCTCTTATTTTATTCAATTGGTGTCACGGGACAGCAAGGCTCCAAAGAAGAGGCTGCTCGCCATTAAATATTTGCTATTTAGCTATTGCAGTGTAATGTGAGAATATTTTCTTTGTTATTGTTATTGGAAAATGTACATAATACTTCTACCATCTTCATTTATCCTTTTCAAAATAATAAAAGGCAGCCCAATTTACTCAGTTCTTATAAAAGAGCCAGATATTTTTTTAAATTATAGATAAATGTTACTTGAATAACTCAAACAATATAACTCAAAATTTAATAAAATTATACATACTTTGAAAATGTGTACATGCAGTAATTTGGAGATCTAAAATTGATTAACATATTTCAAAAAGAATTAAATAAATAAAAAATATCTAACCTCAATATTGAAGGTTTAGACGGTTTCGATGAAAATAGAATTTTGCAATTTTTCTTTTTTAATCCTTTTTAAATTTTGTTATTTTTCATTATTTTTAAATTTTATTCATCTTTTAACTATTTATAGTAAAAATGTTGGGGAGGAATTCTGGAAGTGAAGAAAAACGTACAGAAAATATCTCCTCCATACGTCACATACAGTTTTTACTGTTTTTTGACTAAATAAATAAAATCAGACTTTTCGAAAATACACTCTTTAGGTTAATACCTAAAACGCTTTCCAAATCGTGTATTTATGTAAACATTTCGACATACATTGTTTGCATTACATAACTTTCTCCATACTACGTCTAAAAGAAAAACTGGAGAAAATACAATATTACTTATTACATTGAAAATCATATTTGTTTTATAAAATATGTCATACCGAGTGTTAAAACAATATAATTATTTCACATTTGGTTGAGAATCAAAGTTTGGAATTTACTTTAACACAATTTAGTGGCAAGAAAATGAATTTCAGAAAATAATTCTAGTTTTTGGATTTGCTCGAAAACTGAGTCATTAATGTAGTGACCGCCGATTCGCCCAGTTCTTTTCGTGCTGGCAAACCCCAAAGAGAATAAGCAGAGGCACTCCACTCTCTTATCGTAAACACGCAGACAGCGTTCCTCGCATTCCTCATCCAGTGCCGAGGTTGAGTATTTCCCAGTGTTATCAACAGTGAAGTGCAGCTGTCGGACTTCGTCTGCAACTAAGAGGTAATTACGGGAATTCCCAGCAAGTGCACTCGGCCATCTTCACCTCGCAGAACTTCTCTGCCCGGCGTCCCTCCACCATTGAACTAATTAGAATATTTCCCTTCTAGTTAGTGTTCCTATGATGGCATTTATCTAGAAATGGACCGTGGTAACAGAAAACTTAGAGGAAGCATGGGGCGTAGTTTGAACACGTATATATAGGATGAATCATTTCAAGTGGAAAAACAATAACCATAGTTTCTTCTCAATTACTTGGACAATTTTTTATAGCATTTGGCTAAGAAAGACTTCGTTGCTGCACAGTCGTTTCTTGTTTCTTCTTGTGTATCGTCCACACACTTGAGTCATTAATATGTGTCGGACTGCTCAGGAGTTTCATTACCAGTATATGTACTGGTAATGAAAAATCTACGATTTTCGGATACAAGGGCGAAAAACGCAAGTTTGGAAATTTATGGAATTGGGATGCAAATTAGGACAGTTCTTTATCGCGCAGTCCTGCGACCGCACCAAATTTTGCCAGCCGACCGTTATATGTGCAGTGCACTGACTGATCACAAACGGCGCTAATGAACTCCCGAATCTGCAACAACTTTTCGAGACTTGCGAATGCTCACAAATTTCCAGCGACATACAAGCTTCGACGTAGTTCAAAATTACAAAACATACTTTCTCCGGGAATCTATGATTCTGAGAGAAAAACGATAAAGTGACAGCAGAAAAATATGACATTTCTTTCTTTGAGTACTCGCTCTATTCTCGCACTTCAGTGAACACAAAAGCACAGTGAAATTTTTTACTATGCGTACAATTTTGCTCTTTCATAAATGGGAAATCCCAACTTTGCATATACAATCTTAGTGAAACTTGACGGCTGTAATTTAAAAAACGTTTGCCGGCAACATAAAACCGGATACATTACTGACTTTCCAAATAGTAAATTACTGACATACGCGAAGCAAGAATTTTCACTCTTTAAAACAAACGAATGCCACGCGTTCTTTGAACGACGCGTTAACTTTGTGCTAACAAACATTGTGTAATGACTCGTGTAAGTGAGGATTTATAAATAGGAATACATACAAAAATACGCAAAAATTAAATTCATTTTTTTCTTCTAAAAAGTCAAAAATTATTTTTGAAACTCTTGTGTTAAAATATGATAATGTGTATAATGTTTCACCTCTCTCTTTTTAATGGAGTTATTATATTTTCTGAGAAAAGGTAAAACGAAATCCGCCAAATTAACGTGGGTGGGATAGAGCCATTCGGAGCTCCTTAATAACTTTTCTGTTTTGGTAATAACGATGAGTGGAGTGATGCCTCCTTTACCACAACTACTTCCCAGACTCTCCTTGGAAAACCTATCAGTTTTCACTGTACCTGAAGTCTAATGTTGCAATCCGCCCCACTAAAACAGGTTGCGGTCCGTTTGTAATAATTAAAATATAGTATTCTTGTTTAATTAGTTTTGATGCCAAACTTCATTTGGCTTATTTCATAAATACATTTAAGTAATAAAAAGTAAGAATTACTTAGTTAGGAAGTAACACAGCACGCTAGTAATATTTATTTCCAAATATTGATTCCTTCAATTCTGTTATTTCGTAGTATTATGTCTTTTCTTTAATTAGGTTATTTTTACCACTGAAAGGTCCGTGGATGTTTTAACAATCACCTGTTTTTTACTGTTTAAATTTTACACTGACATCCCAAAAATCTATTTTACAAATTTGTATCTGCTTATAACATTTCGGAGGTTGATATTGTTTCCTCCATCTTCAACTCTAGACATACAAATCAAATATATATTAGACTAACATACATTTAAAAAAAATATTTATACTGAATAAATAGTCAAAACAAAACATTCACAAATATATAAAAGAAAAGCAAGTACTAGGTTGCGAAAAATACCATAAGTAAACAAACATCACAGGACCAAAGGCCTCTTCGAGGGGCCCCGTCTGACTAAACGGCTTTCATAGCAGCAGCGATAAGAAAAATTTGTGTTAAGGGGGGGGAGGGAAGTAGTTCGCTTCGAGCCGTGGCGGAGTCTACACCGCGCTCAGCTCTGTTCCGAACAGTGAAGTGTCTGTCATTAAGGCTTGTTTAGTCAAAGTATATAACGTACATTTATCATCTGGAGTGACGATTATTAGTGCTACCAAATGCAGCACTAAATTCAATAACCATTGAAAGTGAACCAGTGCCCAGCAGCCCTCGCCAAGGGCAAAGCATAGCCGGGGTCATGACCGCTCTGTATAATACAGACTACGCCATGGACATCACATTCATCACGACACCGCCACCCCATGGTGAACATCAAAGCAGTGCTGCTCAACAAGGCCACATTGGTCTCCCATACGCTATTCTCAATCAACATCCGCTGCACGCGGAAGCCCAGGAAACTTCAATTCCATAAATTCAGGAACTAATGCCAAGCGACGCTACTAAGGTCAGTACTCAGCAATCTGCTAGCGATACTGCTCAAGGCGTAACAAAAGCAGTGAGTGAAAACAAAGTAACCGCGGACAGTTCAGCAAATAGCGGTATGAGAGCATTCAATGACTCTCATGAAAATGAACATCCCCCTAAAAAACCAGTTAACAGTGCTAATAGTGGATATTCAGCGTCTGTTAGTAATGGATATACTCCCTTAGAAAAACTAAAAGACCTTGACTCTGGATTTAATTATATAAACATAATCCCAATCCAAGATGAAAATGTCAAGATTCCACCAATTTATGTGAATAACATAACAAACTTATCAAAGTTTAATAGAGAAATCAAAAAAAATATTTCTAATAAATTTACCTCAAATATAATAAATAACCGAACAAAGTTAATGTTCAAAGCACTAACTGACTTCAGAAAAACAAATATCTGTTAAATACTAAAAGAAGTATCCACACCTATGAATGCCCTGAAAATAAAAACTTCTTCATAGTATTTAAAAATGTTCATCAATCATTATCACTAGAGGAAATCTTCGAGGTCGTGAAAGAGAAGTGCTCTTCGCTAACCTAGACTGCAAAAAGACAACATTCCTATCCCAGTGATAGCTGCCGAGTTTAACCGCCAGCAGAGCATTGACATCCTACTACAAATAACGGAAATTATGCATTTTAAAAGTGAAAGCCAAAAAAACGACGCAGAATCAAATGACCAAGGTGTTTAGACTTTTGTTATATCAATAATAATTGCAACCATACCTTAGCCTTATCTACTGCTTAAAATACCATTATTCGGTAAATTGTCCAAGTAAAATGTTCACCCCTTTTTGTAAGAACTGCAACGAGCTACATCGCGCAGACGTTCGTACTGACGAATGCCCGTTCTACAAAAAACTTACTGAACTCCACCCCCCTAACGGAGCTCATAGTGGAGACCTACGCTTAGTAAAAAACTCTTTTCGCAGCGAAAATGTAGAATCACAATTTAAAACTTCACAACCAACCTCAGCACCAGATCCAACAATAACACCACTTTTCTCTTATCTTCTCATAATTTCCCATACCTCCCACCCACAATTGGCACCCCTAAGTAATAATAATAATAATAATAATAATAATAATAATAATAATAATAATAATTCATTCATACACTCACTAATTATTTCCACTACAACTCATGTCGTAAATATAATCTACTCAAATCATCCCAGCAATTATCGGCCACATACAAATCTCTTTGTTAACATACTTTAATAGCAATCATGGCTCTACAACACACTAACAACAAACTAAATCTCCTAAATTGTTATACCAACAGCATCAAAAATAAGAAAACAGAATGATCGTACTTCCTAAAAGCCAAAGACATCAAATTAGCGTGCATTACCGAAACACACTTAACACCAAAGGAAACATTCAAATTACCTGGATACAATAATCATAGATCAGACAGGATAAACTCAAATGGAGGTGGTGTGTTAATTCTAGTCGAAAAATCTGTACCATATATTTAAGCTACCTTACTCCACACCCCTGGAATAGAAACAGTAGACATTAAATTTGCACTAGGCAATAGAATAATTGCTCATAGTAGCCAACAAACCTCCCAAAATCGAAATTCATTGCACCAATTTTGAATCACTATTCCAACAAAAAATTCCTACAATACTTGTTGGCGACCTAAATGCCAAAAACGTTAATTGGTGCTGCAGGACTTCTAATATCGCAGACCTACAATTGTCTAAAATAATAACAGATTTAAAATGGCAAATAATCCCTCTTCCTGAACCAACACACTACTCCCACCTCCAAAAACAAATTCCCGGATATTTTGGATATTGTAATCACCAACACACAAGTCAAATTACATAGTTCTCCCATATTTGAATTGGATTCAGATCGTCTTCCTGTCATCATTCAACCCAACAACTTTACCTCCTCACAACCTCACCCACACGTTAAACATACGCATTAATTGAAAAACGTTTAAAAATAATTATTAATAAAACACCTCAATTTAAAATGTTACATACCCCACTGAAAATCGAACAAGCAATCTCATACTTAAATAACAATCATTAACATAGTCAAATTCCTGCAAGACAAAATGCCTCCCTATATCACGAAAACATCCAACGCAAAACTACTCACACTTCCCCCGCAAATAGAAATACTCCCACATTATTACCATTCTGAAGCCAGTTAAGGTAAAAAACGACCCGTCAAGTTATCACCCAATTCATCTTTTGCCTTCCTTAGGAAAACTGTTTGAAAAATGTATCCTTACCAGATTAATCTCCCATCTCAGTTCAGTCCAAGCCATTCCTGTGCACCAATACGGTTTTCAACCACTACTTTAAACAAATCACCAGATATTAAGATTAACCGAGGATATAATCGAAGGTTTCCATGAAAATAAACACACACTCGCTTTCTTTCTCTGTGTAGCTAAAGATTTTGACACCGTGTGGCACCCAAGACTATTATCCAAACTTATTCACATCGGAACCTTCCACTTTCCCATGTTATCAAAAGCTTCCTCGCAGATCGCACTTTTTCAGTTCGCCCTTTCATTATCTTTCCCTATAAAAGCAGTAGTACTTGAAGGATCTCCTCTCTCCAGAAAATCAAGTATCCAAAAAACATTTTCCAAACTAAATTCCTCCGAACCATTACAAAAACTCCCTGGTTTGTACCTAACTCCCGCTTACATAACTGACTTTAACCCCATACGCTGCATCTTTTTTATTTTGTGATGAACGCAAATTTTTTACCTAGTTCAAAAGTTCTTTGTACGGCGTTGTTTTATCTCTGAAATTGTAATTTTTTTTACCAAAAACTGTGCAAATCTCTCTCTCTTCCTCCCTCTCTCTAACTGCACTGTCTCTCTGTCTCTCTCTCTCTCTCTCTCTCTCTCTATATATATATATATATATATATATATATATATATATATATATATATATATATAAAATTAATATAACATACTTTTCCTAATACCAAATACTTATTACTATTTCCATCCGTCAAAAGTAGAAAAAATATTTCAAGTTAGAAGTGAAACAAGTGAGATCAGTTGAAAAGGAGCAAAAATGACTTTTCTCAATGTATCATGACTATTTTTGAACTCTCACCGAGCAGTATTTTGTTTTAAAAAAAACTCTGAAATTGTACGTTCATTTAGAATTCAAACAACGTGTTGAAATTCAATATGCTCGCTTCAAGAACAGGCACGAAGAGAAAGGACATTTAAAATTTTCTCTCTGCGGTATGAATAAAACGAACGCTTTCTCTCGAATTGAAATGCTGACTACAATACGCCCAAGGGCATCCTCTTCTTTCTTTCAGGCGAATGCCGCGCGTCATTTGTTGACAATTTCATTACGACGCGGAGCTTTTTTTCTCGCTCTCGGGAATATAAATAAGCCCTTGAGGAACGCCATTCCTCTCCACGGTCTGGATACCACTTCGTTCGCTTAAGATTTTTTTGTGTAGCAAAACCTTACAAACCCATGGAATTTATGTTGACATATCTCCGGAATTGAAATGTATGCTTTTTATCCTTTGGAAAACAAAGTTTTTCCAAGAGGACAGAAAAAATTCTACGACGAATTTTTTAACGTTTTGTACCTTATTTATGCCTCATTTTTGTTCAAAATAATTTAAATTTAAGAAATGACTTTATGTAAAATAAATATAATTGAATACATTCAAATATCTGTAAAACTTGCCTTTGATTCGGAGTCATCAGTTGGAATTCCTCGCTAATTGTCCCTCTTGGGCACTTTCAAATAGTTATACCGTAAGTTTTTCAAGTAATGAGTTGAGAACTTTCCATCTACGTTCTTAGATTAGTTGAGAGTGCTTCGGGCTTTGCCTACATCATGAGGGGAAGGTGAGACAGTGTCCATCACGTGAAGTAAAAATTGTAATAAAAACAACAAAAATAGTGGAATGAAAACAAAATAATTTTAGTCAGAAAATACAAAGGTTTCATTACAATAGAAATGTCAGAGACGCACTAGAAAATTGTGACAATTGACATATTTGTTTTTCCTAAGGTTATATTTATTTCTAATGATTCCAGTAATAGGATAAAATTATAGCAGAACTTTCACTGGCACAAGGCTGGGAAATGTCTCGTTCGTTTTGATATAAGCACAACATATTGGAAGCTAGAAGGGCTATAGAATGGCACTTTTCATTGAAACATTTGGGACAGTCTTTACGAAAATGGCGTTAAGCGATACTGTAAATGCAAAATTTGACGTTCTTTTTCACAGGAATCTATTGGGTTCTCGAAATATATCATTCGAAATAATTTGAAGAACGTCCACTCACAAATTCAATAATGCATTCAAATCCATTGAAACGTGCATATAAACGGCGTGAGAGATATTGAAAAAAATATATTTGTGTAATTTTTGGAAAAACAAAATAAAACACCAAAATGAACTTTACGTCATATTAAACTGTACCATCACCACTATCCGTTGGAAAAGTTTGAAGAAAAAATTTGGAGCCATTTTTTAGAAAATGGCGTTTGAGGGTCTCTGAAAATGCGGAATTTAGAGCTAATTTTAAAAGAAAACTGTTCATTTATCAAGAAACTTTATTTGACTATTTAAAGCGCATGCACTCATAAATATAATAATGTGAATAAATAACCTCTAATATAAATATTACGGACATGAGAGACAAGTAAAAAGATTATAATTTTTGTAATTTTTGTAAAAAAACAAATGAATATAGCAATATGGCGTTTATGACATCGTATAGGGTTCGTTTGGCATTAAGCCTAACAAATATATCATCATCATCATCATCATCATAATGGGTTGAGCCTATTTATCCGCTCCGTCTTCAAGAGTATCCTTCCATCGCGTTATTGGTCTGCTACTCCTCCTCCCGTGCGGGTTGTAGTTGTGAAGGGATATTTGGCATTCGATATTCCGGCCTTCTCATTAAATGCTCATGCCACTTCTTTCTTAGTGTATCTATTTTTCAGTTAGGTTGAAGATCTTCAATTCGTCTCTGATGTCCGAGTTCCTTTTATGGTCCAGGATTGAATAGCCCGCCAAAGGTCTAAAGAATCTCATTTCTGCGGCTTCTATTTTTCTCTTATCTGTTCTATTGAGGGCCAAATTATTACATCCATAAGTTATCATTGGAACTGCCATTGTTTTATAAAATTTCAGTTGAGTGTCTGTACGTGCTGTCTGTCTGATGGTCTTTCGTTTAGTTCCACATATTTTCTGAAATTTCTGAATTTTTATGTTGATTACATGTTTTTGACAGAATGGAAAAATTGCAACCGAGATACTTGAAGTTATTTGCTTGTTCAACATTGTTGCCATTAATTACTATTTTACACCTTAAATGACCTGTACTCTGGAATGCCATGACATTTGTTTTCTTTGATTAAATTTGTAGGTTATATATTTCGCCTATTCTCGGAAGTTGATGGGCGGCTAGTTGGAGGTTATCGTCTGAGGTGATGAAAATTATCTGATCATCTTCGGATAAAATTGTTTAAATTATGTTATTCACTTTAAAATGGTACAGTATATATATTCTTGCCATTCTGTGACAGCATTTTATATATATATATATATATATATAAATATATATATATATATATATATATATATATATATATTCGGATTATATTTATCGTGTGAATTGGGTATCCGTTTAATCAAGTTACAGACCATAATTTGCTTCCGGAGACTCTCTTGAAAGCTTTTTCGAAGTATATAAAAAGGATTACGTAGGCAGATTGTACTCACCAAAAATGTAAAGAAAAAATTTGGGTCAATTTTTGAGGAAATCTTTTCATTTTTTGTTATTTTTTAAAATTGCAAGTATTGCACATACTATTGCACGAAAACTAAAACAATTTCCCAAACTTCTACATGATCTGTATGAAAGAACTATTTATGGACAACAAATTTCATTGAATGAAAAATATCTGTCTTCAATTTTGTAGTTGTTGGAAGACGCCTAAAAAAATTCAAACTTTTGCAATTTTCAAAAATTCAGAATTAATCGTTAAAATCAGACCAACGCCACCTTGAAAAGTGTATTTTACTCTATTCTTACAAGAAATTTAAAGAAAAAATTAGGAGCAGTTTTTGATAGAATTTTGAAAATTCCCGGGAGGTTTCATGTAAAGTACCCCCAAATTTTAAAGAATGCTTTATACACGTACGTATATACGTATTCACATGATAAATAAAATCCAAATTCATGTATACGTATGTATACGAGGAATTAAAATTGTTATCCAATTATTTTATTCTCCTGTGCAAGTGTGTTTGATTGCGGTTTACAATGAAGACTGTGAAGTCCGAGCTTCGTTTCCTAATTTTTGCGGACATTCGACCACCGATAAATGACTGGATAGACTGATAAAAGCATAGAGCTTGCCCCAATGGGGACAGATTTCCTCTGTGGGAGGTACCTATATGGAGGACACCCTCGCAAATCTATGTGTATGTCGGCACGGGTTCTCTCTTTCTCAAGAATAAAGAATACTGCCACTACATGGGATGCAACGCGCGGGTCTAATTACTCTCTCAACTCTTAACACAGAATAATAGATCTTGATCTTAGAGTCTGATATTGAATTGATCACCCGTTTCTAAACGACCCATCTCTCAAATAATAATAATAATAATAATAATAATAATAATAATAATAATAATAATAATAATAATAATAGTTTATTTCTTTATCAAATTTAGGAATACATGTGGTAGCAAACGGTGGCCAATCTGCGAGGTAGGGTGCAGGTATACTCAAGCATTCTTCCCACTTATGCACCAACTCTACTTAACATTCGCTGTATGCATGTACATATATTAAAATAAATTAGAAAACTATTTATATAGGTACCGTTAATATTTTTTCCGTCCTTAATGCTCATCAACTCTTCAAGCACGAGCGGGCACATGTGTTTTCGCTCTTATCCCGCGTGATACCTCACACAAGTCCCATACTTCGTCCATGAACCACCTATCAGCGGTCTCTACATAGCTCCTTACAACGTCGGGTGTGGCAGGAATAAAATGAAATAAAATAAAATAAAAATCATTTGATCTCGAAGGATTGATAGAACTACGAGTGTGTGAGCCCGAACTAGACTGCACTGCCATCAGAGAGAAAAATATATTTTTCATTAGCGGGTTTAGTGAACTCCAATAAATGAGCAGCTGTTAATGCTACCCGCTACTAATTTTAAATAATCCCACATAGTCTTTATTTTGGGGCTCAATGCATTGTTCAGGTGATATATCGCAAACGGGCGTTGAATTGCTGAAAACTTTCTCTCTTACGACTGGCAATTATTAATCGATTGTTAAAGAGTTTAATTATTCTTTTATCGGCTTAATACTTCAGGGGATTCGCGTAACGTCACAAATTGCGTGTTACATCTCCGCAGGCAGAAATTGGCAAACCCATCTTGAATGTAGCGGGGTTGGCCAGCCCGTGGCGGGGCGGGGGCGGGGGCAGGCGGGGCGGGGAGGGGCGGGGCGGGGCGGGGCGGGGCGGCTCGCTCACCGTCGGCACTGCTTATTAGCCCCGGCAGGCGATTGGGCGCTGTAATCTCGGTTCGATTCGGTCGAAGGCCTCGGCGCGACGGCGGCGACCGTTTTTAATTTCGCCGCGCGTTTCGGCCCCAGCCCCTCGCCCCCCGCCCCCTTCCTCCGCGCCCCTTCTCTGCAATCACGTTGCGCGCCCGAAAACCATCCATCGCCCGCCCCCTGGCACCCCCGCTTCCTCGTTTCTCTTTTTGTCCCCTTCCTCAAAGGCCCTTATTGCTGCTGCCACTGCCAGAAACAACACGTTAGTGCTGCCGTTGCATCGCCCCCAATATCACCGTTATCCGTCCCTTTCATCGCTTTTCCCTCGTCATCTTTTACTATCTCCCGACTATCTAAATTATGTTTTCTCCAAATCAGTTTGTTGCTTATCTTTTCTTCTGAATATGTTTCCTTCTCCAGCCATAAGCAAGCGAAATCATCACTTTCAGCAACCCCAACGTAGTTCAGAAATACCATCACCGTTGTAACCGGATCTCTTTCCCCACTTCCCCTCCCCCACTTCCACTGTAGGGGTCGTCGCAGCCACTACCAAGCACAAGAAGAGGGCGGGCAGCGAGAAAGCAGGACTTTTCTAACGACCAGACCTATCTGCCATCCCCTGCAGGCGCAATAAAGCCGAGATTTCTTTCTTTCGGCGCGGTTCTTTGCGGCAAGGAAATATCTTAACAGCAGAGCAACAGCATTATGGCAGGCGGACCATTGAGTCAATTTAGATAGGATCTTCATGGCCTTCCCGGACGTTTCCCAGGATTCCCTCTACGTAGTGAGGCACGGATGTGGGGCTGGCACGTGGCAGGGCCACGTGGCGGAAAGTGAAATAAGAAACTCTTTCTACAATACTGTTTCTGCGATTAAAAAAGTATGTATACAAAAGGCACCACATTGCAATAAACACAAATACAATAAGCCCTAGTTTAAGTACATTTTATGGAGTAAGAAATTAATTAAAACGAAGGGTGTGTTAGTTTCTTTTATCACATCAGATATATTTTACTAATGAAGTTTTTTAAGGGGAAAAGCTTTTTTCAACAAAAAAGGAACAGTAGTTAAGTATATATTTTTAAAAACTAAAGTTAGACGAGCACAAACGCATATAGAGCACCCGACTTATTACGAGGGCAGATCGGAAAGTAACGCACAATAACTTTTTTTTCCGCTGCTGTTGCAACTGGAAAGGTGAATTTGCACAACGAGATAGTTTGCGCTGTAGAGAGTATTTTGTTTTCTTGTGCAGATTCAGTGAGTGTAGGCTGAAATACGAAACAGAAATGGCGTGCACGTTACTGTCATCAACTTGTGAAAAGTAGAGAAATGTAGTGCGAAATATGCAATTGATTGATTGTTAGTGATTCCGGGCGCGTCAACTACTATGGACATCAGTCCCGTACGTGTAGTCCGTTTTTATCTCCCACCAGCAGGGTACTGCCTACTCCACGACAAGCTCTAATCTCCCGTCATGTGCGGTAGTGTAGTGCATGTTAGTGTGTGTGTGTCTGGTGTAAGGATAAGACAAGGAAGATCGCGCGCTGTCCGTGGCTCGTTTGTTTGGGTACTGCTACGGCATTCGCCTGGTGTTGATCGGAGAAACCACGGAAAATTACCGATCAAAGCAGCCGGCCGCTAGAATCATCTTGCAGACAGCGACTGAATTCGACATAGCTGGGAAATTAGTGTCGAAAACCCTGCCACCGTCGGAACTCGAACCAACCTAGAACCTCCCGATCAGAGGGACTGCAGTGACATTGAGCCATCTCTCCCGGTAGATATTTGTGAGCCAATGGGCTTAATCCTAGTGAAATTCACTGAGACATGCGTGGCGTGTATGGGCCGACTGAGTAGACCATAGGAATATCTCCAGGGGGAGTGCATTCTTCCAAGATGGCTTTACTCCAACCCAACGGACTTCTAGGAACACGGCATATTAAAACCGGTAACACGCTGACAGAAATGTTTTTTTCTCATTTATTTATTGCTTGTTGGGTTGTACATAGTTCAGCATTACACTCTTTCATATGTAATGATGACTTACTACTAATTTAATACTATGCTTAACCTAATTCTACTATTGCTACTACATTGGGGTAGATTCCTCATGAGAGTATTCTACTGTTCACAAATGTTTGAGAATATTTTTAGGAATGAATCGAATGCGTATCTATTGTTTATTCTGGTCTGAGTGTTGTTCGTTGAGGCTAGATTGTATTGTTTTAGTTGGTCTATTGAGTTTATATTGGAGTAGAAATTATTGGATATGCGTGCTATTTGATAGGTGATTGGGTTCATGTTTAATTCTCTATGGAGTTGTTGATTGGAAATAAACCATGGAGCATTATTGATTGTTCTGAGGAATCTGTTCTGCATTATTTGTATTTTATTTACGTTGGATGGTGCGGCATTTGTCCATATGGGACATGCGTATAGCATTATGGGTCTTATGATGGTATTGTATAGTGTTATTGCATTTGTTAATGAAAGTTTGGAGTTTTTATTTAGTAATGGTTTGAGTTGGATTAATCTCACTTTGGCCTGTTGTATTTTAATGTTGGTGTGGCTTTTCCAGTTGAGTTTTGTATCGAGATTTAGTCCTAAGTAGGATAGGTTGATTCAATTCAATTGAATTCAATGGTGTCCACTTAATTATGCTATTGTTTAATAGTAATGGGTGGGGAGCAGACAATGGTCTTAATGAAAAAAACTTGATTTTGATTTGTTCGGGTTTAGTTTGATTTTCCGTTTTGTTGCCCATCCGTCTATTTTGTTTAAATGTCGTTGAATTTTTGTACTGCTATGTGACAGTGTGCGACTTGATATGAATATTGCCGTATCGTCGGCGAACTGTGCAAGTTGCGTGTAACGTGTGATGGGGATATCTGCTGTGTAAATATTAAATAACGTTGGGGATAGTGGTGACCCTTGTGGAAGTCCTGTTTCTATTGTGCGTGGGTTGGAGCTATGATTGTCTATGGTTACTGTGAAAGATCTGCCTGATATAAATTGTGTGATAATGTTTAGTAAGTATTTAGGTGTTCCTATAGTTTTGAGTTTGTAGATTAATCCGGGGTGCCAGACTCTGTCAAAAGCTTGAGATACGTCTAAGAGTATTGCTATTGTGTGTTTCTTTTCTTGAAAGCTAGTGTGAATATATTCAGTTATCCTGAGTAATTGGTGTGCAGTTGAGATATGGTTCCTGAAACCAAATTGATGATTTGGGAGAGTTTCTGACATTGTTAGGTGATTATTGAGTCTTTTTAAAATTATTTTTTCAAATATTTTTGAAATAGTTGGAAGGAGACTTATTGGTCTATAATTCGCTGCAAGACTATGACTAGTGTTTGTTTTAGGGATCGAGATTAGATTTGATATTTTCCAAGAACGTGGGAAATAGCCTAATCTGAGTGATGAATTATAGATGTTATTTATATGTGCAATTGTGAATGTGGGCAAATTTTTTACTATTTGGTTGCTAATTAGTTCGTCCCCAGGAGCATTCTTTTTGGCAAATTTTTTATGAAGTTTTTAACTTCGGAAGGTGAAATGAATTGAATTCTCTGAGGGACGTCATAGTTAGGTGCCCTAATTGAATCTATTATTGCCTGGTGATCTGAGTGTACGGATGTATTATTAGGTTTGAATGTTTGAGCGAAGTGTTCTGCTAGTGCTTCTACCTTGTCTTGTTCTTGTGGAGCATATTTTATACCTTGTGCCGTGTTGAGGGGTGGCATGATTATTTTTTTGTTTAGAAGACATTTTGAGAAGTGCCAAAGCGATTTATTTGAGGTATTTAGTGATTCTATTTTGGTGTTGAAGGATTGTTGGGTGTGTAGATTAATTGCCTTTTTTGTTATATGATTTAGGAGATTTAGCTCTTGTTTCAGTTGTGGAATTCTATTGTTGCTCCATAGCCTTCTAGTTTTATTGCGTGGGTTGATTATTTCTATTATTTCTTTGGGTAGTTTTGGCTTAGTCTGAATGAGAGAATATGTGGGTTTGTTGTCTTGCAAGTGCTTTATTGTATTTATTATTATTTCGTTTATCTGCATGACAGACTTTTCTATTTCTAGGGTAGAGTTTAATATTTTGAATTGTGGTGTCTTTGCTCTCACTATTTTCCTGAATGATTCCCAATTTATGTTTTGGGTGTTTAGTTTCTGAGTTGGAGCATGTGAGGGAGGCATTGTTTTAGTGGCTATTAGTGGCAGAAATGTGTTGACAAACTTGTCGACTATGTAGAAAAGTAGTCCAAGGAACGTCTTTGGTGATTTATTGTGTTTTAATTAATTCTTCAATTTTTTAATTAATTCTTTCAATTAAATCTATGGGCGAAACATATTGTGCGTTACTTTCCAATCCACCCTCGAAAAATTTGATTTTTTAAATTTTATGCTCTTCTTGGCATCTAACCGTGCATTTGACCGACTCAGTTTTGAATAAAAATCCCTACTAAAGTTTATTCTGAGCAAAAAGCAACAAAAAAGAGTGCTCTTGAAGGTCGCACCAGTAAAAAAAATTATTTACAGAAAATGCAATATGAACCTTTATCCCGTATGTTTCCCGCAGTTTAACAGTGAATGAGAAAAAAATTGGAATTTCCTTGTTCTTGTCGACACCGAATGTGATATTTATGTACTGGAATCTCATCTTTTCTCGACCTGTTGAAAACTGCGTGTACTCTCTGCTTTTGGCTTCCGCAACTCAACACTCATTTCATTTCTCAACTTCATTTTTCATTCATCGTCAATCATCACTTCATTAATCTTTCAACTCAACATTCATTCCTCCCCATAGCATGCCACACACAGTTTTTAACTGCTTTTGACATAAAATAAAAAAGTAAACAAAAATATAAACACGTTATTCAAGACCAGGTTACGCCCGCCCTATGGTCCGCAAGCGTCCCCTGTGCGTAGCATTCATCAACAGAATTAAATAACTTATAGTGTACATTCGCAAATTAATCCTCAAAAGTACGTAAGCTAGCTAAGCTGAAAAATGGAAAATTTCATGTTAAAATGAAGTTAAATATAAACAGTCAAACTCTTCAATCACACTGTGCGAGGACATTATATAGGAGTGCATTTGCTACATTGATCTTTCCAAGAACTGATAAATTCTGTTCTTAGTACTCACCAGCTTCATCATTTTATCATGTTCGTTTAATAACTTGTGTAAAAAGTTACTAATCTTTGTTTTGCCTCTGACCTGAGTCAATTGGAATATGTTTCATCCCTTTCTAAAAAACGTAACGTGTTTTTTGCGAAATGTTTACTCAAACATCTGGCTGAATTGACATTTTTTTATATTCTCAATTACTCGGATTTTCCTCCAATACTGAATTGTCTGCAGTCTACCCGTCCTCTTGAGACACAGAAAAACATTCATTTTCACACTAACATTTGTCTTGTACTCATAATCTTGAACGCCTCGTATGTCATTGCTTTGACTTGTCTACTGAGAACGTGTCAAGAAGCTCCATCTCCACTGCAAAAGTAAGGCTTCTATTGCAACACAATCTTTTCCTCTGCTAAGAGGGGCATCTTTACTACTGCCATCGCCACTACGTCTGCCCTCAAAAGTACATACTACAGCCGAGACCACTTCTAAATTAACCTCCCATAAACATTCACCGCAACTTCTAATTTCAGTTTCATTATTCACTATACTCAGCGCAATGGACAGTTAGTTCTATTAATTTTAACGCACCCAAACGTACCTAACAGTCCCGGTATAAATGCACTTCGTCGTCTGTCTACGAAGTTTCCACCATTTGCAGTCAAAACCATTTGCTCTACACCACTGAATATCATTTATTCTCCGGTCTTAATCTCATTTATTCAACGCTACCAATACATATAGCATTAATAATCACCTAAATCCTTTCGACCAACATCTCCACAGTTCTCCACAAAACGGCCTCATCCTGTTACCACCATTGCGTTGAAGAACCTAAACACCTTTTGCTCTGCTACCCAACAAGCCTTCCCACGAGTCGCAAGCTACTGTTACTGATACCATCACCTAACCATTCACGGACCAACGATTTATGTTGCCAAAACTTTCAAAGTATCTGCTTTGCGCTTTGACACTCTCAACTGTAGTGTGGAGATAAACGCTATTATGTTACACAAGCACTTCATTTCTATCGCAACAGCCAGCAGTATCCTAGCTTTCGGACAGCTCATTCTGCTCTCATCACAACTTCACTACCTCTCCCACCCCCGCCACCACCTCCCGCCCCTCATCCCCGCCTCCCTTGTCCTTCCGCGCAATCGCGTAATCGGCCGTGAGTCAGTACGAAAGGCGGCTGCTTTGAGACGCCGAAATGATATGACGTGGTCGTAATCGGCAAAGAAAAATAATTTTTTAAACGTGAATTAGCCTGAGACATTGTTACATCTTGCAAAAAAATCCATGACTCCTCATGGCACGAGAGCGGCAGCAGAAATATTCGAATTGCGGCGTATTGCAATGAACTGAACTCTTTTCAATTTACCGTCCAGTCGGAAGCTCAGAGCTTGCCCGGCTGGGTTGGGGTCTGGGAGGTAGAACCCACGTAGGCCGATGTCTAGTGGACGACGGATCTTACTATTCACGTGAGGACAAGCCCACCTCCGGAATAAAACATTCACTACACTAACGGAACTAATGACCATAACAATTGACGCTCAATGAAAAAATAAATTAATCAATTCGATTCACTGTTCAGCTGATGAATTGCCCAAATTATCAGTGAAGGGTGGTGAAAGCATGTGCTATAAATCCTTTCGCAGGAGAACAGACTCCCGATCATGTCTCGTTTTGGCAAAAGGAGAGAGTAAGTGACTCACCTTCTCAATGAATCAGATAGACCGTGCTAGTGAAATGGCAAAAGCACCGAACTTAGATTAGGGGAGAATTCGTTCAGAAAATATAGTGTGAAATCGCTCACACAGGGGTCTTCACTAGAAACTGCAGCCATGTGCGAACATACCTATCTTGCACCACTACATTCCTCTGTGCTCATTCCACTACATTCTTTGACAAATAAAGTCGAAAAATTGTGCAATCTTCGACGCAGATTAATTAAAAACAGAAGCATTTGGAGTTCCCAAAATCTATCTCACCACAAAGATGAAATATCTTTGAGCTAACGACTGCCAAACTTTCTCAAAAACGTGGTACATTTACGTGTTAATGCATTTCTTTTTCACTTTTTTCCTGAACTGCTTGCGTTTGAGGCCGAAACAACACATCCATCAAGATTACTGTTTACTTTTATCATACTATTATTCCTTTTGAATGAGTCAACTGTAGAGTATGCAGGATAAATGAAAATGATCTGCAACGTAAATTGTATGCTATTTGTAAGTTCTTCGTATTCGCCTTTTGGGCTTTTAATCTTTACTATCGCTCACTCTCGTTTATTACTTTACTTTTATTAATTAGCCATGTCAATGTTTCATTTCTTCCAATCTCTTTTGTCTTAAACCTTTCTTAACCTTATTTTGTAATTTTAATTGCCTTTTTTCGAAAATATAATACCAAATATTTGTGCTTGAGATGTGTCAAATGTCAAAAAGATGAGGTTTTACCATTATCATATTATTTTCATGCCACTGATATATTAGTCTCTGCACGACATCCCAAACAACCGCTCACAATACGGTTCGAGTGTCGTATTACCCTCATAACGCAATGCGGCTTCCGGGGCCGCCTCCCCCTCGAGCAAATGACAGGGCGACTCCGAGATTCGGCGCGGCGGCTCGCAAGGAATGCGGGCGTTATTTATTCACGACCCCGCGCGCGACGGTTCGACCCTGGAAGCAGCATCAAACTTTCATAAGGGCGCGCGGCGGCAGAGGGGCTTGGAGGGCGTGCTCCAGGCGACCTCGCGCGCTGGCGGGGTCCTCGACTGCGCGCGACGCCACAATTACCATAAATAGGGTATACATGGTATTAAAAGCCGGCGAGAAACATCCCCGCCGCCGCGCCCCGCCCCGCGCCTTCCTGCCGTAGCTCCCAACGTCCGCGAACCCGCGTCCGATAGCTTTGTATTTGAATTTAAAACAAACTGGTGACAATGGCGCACGACACGCGCGCATCCCGATGCCGTTAACCAAGTTGGAAACACGGCTCTGTTTCCATAATCGATGCCACATTAAAAGCAGTTCCATTTCAATCGGGGACCACCGCGGTCATACATAAGCAATGGCCCCGCGCTCTCTGCGTTCGCCCACCGTCGCCGTCCCCGCCGCCCCCGCCGCCACCGCAGCAACCCCCAACCGTGCCATCGCCGCCCCCAACGCCCCCCACCGCCTCAAACGCTTCAATCAGCTCCACAGCTTCCGTTGCCTGCGCTGCCGCCGTCTGTCACCGCCACCTCCGCTGGCGTCGTTGAGCGGCTGCCGCAGATGTCGCCCCTATCACTTGGTCGGCCACAGGCACCGTGCAATCACTGCTAATAGTCCGGGAGCCAGCAAGCAACCACACGTATGATGAGCTCAAAGCTAAAACGTTTTGAGAAGTTAGCCAGACTTATGAAGAATAAGGAAGCACAGGTATGGTGTCCTGCAGATGCCGGCGTTGTGCTGCATAATTTTTTGAATGTGTCAAAAAACTACACCCTTGAGGAATGAGTACATAGCTAATTATTTTTGTATATTGCTCATTAGATAGCCTAAGTGTCAAGGAGTTGTATGCCATACCGATATGGCGTCTCAAACTATCCACCATATTGAATTCAAAGTGTCGTGGATCACAAGTTCAATGTAACTTTTTGGTCAAATGATAAAAAATGTAGTTAATGTTTACTTAAACCACCATTTCCATTTACTGTAAAAATGTGCTAACCCTAGAAAGACCAAGGGTTTTTTCAACCTAATAAGTGTGAGGAGAGCCCGTCCGACACATGAGGGATAATGATAATGCTGTATTTGTTTTGATTTTACAACAGAGAATAATGAACAGGCATTCTTATATTACTATTTATTATATTATGGGACGACAATTAGTTTCCTTTTTTACATTGAAAACATTATCTTTGACATGAAGATACATTCATTTTCCACATATTGTAATGACAGTGTCTTCACACGACACGTTGTCGCTATAGTTACTTCTGACACTATTTTCTTCACTAAAATCATTTTCAGGGTTGAAATCACTAACTTTGCTTCCCGAAAATAATCCATGAGACACATTTTCATCTTATAAATCGAGGCACACCTAACTCTCAGCACCACTCACCTAAGAATCTTGATAACAGCATTTGATCCAAGAAAAGAGATAAAATCTCACGGTTCAATTTTGAAAATCTTTATTTACTACAAATACTTAGACCGTTCAAAACCACACAATAATCACGCACTGAGGCAACGCTGGATACCACCAAGGATGATCTATGCAATCGTATCAAATACACGTGAATAGTGATAAATGTAACAAAATTCTCATTAGCAACAATAAAAAAGCGCAGAAGACGTTTGTCAATCAAAACAATAATCAAAAAATCTTTTCAAAAAAAAACCCTCGGTTACCAGAAAAATACGAAATTACAAATGAGGCTGCTAGACTCACCTCAGGCTTCTGTGATCTAAAAATATGTTTGTGACAAAATGTGAATAAAAACTACAAAAATTGAGAGAAATGTTGATGGTACAACTAGGAGGTATTTTTAAAGGAATATCTCTATGTAGGAGCCGGGGTTAAATTTCCAATTATTTTATGATCATAGAAAGAAGAAAGTGAAATTAGAATTAAAATATAACAAAATTATAATTACAGTTGACTAGAGAACGGAACTTTATGTATTATAAATCTCTAAAATATAGAGACAAATTAGAAGTGCAACAGAATGGCAGAAACTTTCTCGTGGTAAAATTTTCTAATTTTCTTGGTGTGGCCTGGCTTAAAGTCCTGCTCTTTCTCTGACCATCTGCCATCTATCTTCACCCAAAGTACATTTTCTTGACATTTACTCAACTTTTTGCTTTCCTAGTAAAACAACCGAATTATTACTTCAAGAATATTGAAGAAGAACAAGACCTAAGAAATATTCATAGATAAATTTGAAGCCGTTTTTAAGAAAATGGTGATTAGGCATTACTGTAAATGCGAAATTTCAAACTCTTTTTCACAGGATTCTATTGAGTTTTCGGAAAACTTCATTTGAAGTCATTTGAAGCACTTCCACTTACAAATTGTATAATAATACATACAAATTTATGAAAATGTGCATATTAACGGCGTGAGTGATATTTAAAAAAATAATTTTGTGTAATTTTTGAAAAAACAAAGGAGTACACCAAAATGAACTTTACGTCACATTAAACAGTGCAATTAGCTCTACCTATTGGAAATTTTGATGAAAAACGTCTGGAGCCATTTTTTAAAAACATGTCGTTTGAGTGTTTCTGAAAATGCGGAATTTTGAACTCATTTTTACAGAAAACTGTTGCGTTTTCGAGAAACTTTATTTAAAAGTATTTAAAGCACATGTACTCATTAATATAATAATGTACCAAAATTGCCTTTAACGTAAATATTACTGATGTGAGAGACAAATTAAAAAAATTCATTTTTGAAAATGGAATAGAGTTCGTTTGGCACTAACTCTACCAAAGATGTAAAGAAAAAATTTCGGACCGTTTTCAAGAAAATCTTGTTATTGTAATATTTTAAAATTGCAAATATTGCACGCACTATTGCATGGAAACTAATAAAATTTCCAAAATAAATCTACATGACTATATTGAAAGAACTGTTTTTACATCAAAAATTTCATTTGAAGGAAAAATCTGTCATCAATTTTGTAGTTGTAGGAAGACGCCGAAAAAAATTCAAACTTTTGCAATTTTCAAAAATTCAGAGATAACCGTGAAAATTGAACCTATGCCACATTTATAAGCGTATTTTACTATATTCTTACACGAAATGTAAAGAAAAAAATTGGAGCCATTTTTGGGAATGATTTGAAAATGTCCGAGGAGCTTCTTATCAAGTACCCCCAAATTTTAAATAATGGTTTTTCAACTTTCAAAGTTTCAACTTAAGTCAGATGGGCAGGGGATTCTTCATTTTGGAAAAGATCATACGAACGGTTTAGGCGCTAGTAGTGTTCACAGACGGACGGACGGACGGAGAGACAGACAGACGGATCAAGGACCCCAAAAGCAGGAATTCTGGCTACACCACGTGGTAGAAGATTTTTGTTACTAATTTAGCAACTGATTTTATGCACTTTTTTGTTACCAGAGTCCGGCAATGATTTTTTTCCGCCGAAAATCCGCCTTTTTTTCGCGCAGCAATACATAACTTCTTCTATACTACATATATTACTCCATATATACCTACGTATACGAGCATGTAAAAAGCACTTACAACTGCTAAAATAGGCAAGAAAGGCCAAATAATATCAATTCTTTTTAATAATGAATTCAAGTTTGACACACCTCAGGCTTTCCAAGGTTAAACATCGTTAAGCATATTTATTGAAAAATATTATCAAGATTATTACACTTTATTAATTTTCTAATCAAATATTCATTCTACCAAAATCTATAAAAAACCTTAAGTTCAGTTTAGTGTAAATACACCCAGTACTATTGGTTCCTACTCGAAAGAGAGAATCGGGGTGGAATTTGGAAGCGCAGGAGGTACCCACAACCAGTGGCCCCAGCACGGAAATGCCCCCCACCCCAGGCGGCGACCACGCGACCCGCCGATTAAGCCCACGTCACCTGCGCCGCCCTGGCCGTCACCCTCCGCGCCGCGACCCCAAATATAGCAGCCCGGAACAGCGCCCATCGACCCTCCCGCCGTCCTCGAGGAAATATCACAGTTTTTACAAGTTGTTCAGAAATATTAGTGGGGGCGAGGAGTAAAAATCTCCAATGAAATATTTTTTGTACATCTATATATATAAAAGAAAGTCGTGTTAGTTACACTATTTATAACTCAAGAACGGCTGTACCGATTTTGCAGAAAGTTGGTGAGCAGGAAGCTTAGGGCCAGGAGACGGACATAGAATACTGTTCATCCCATTCGACAGCGTTCCTGTGTGAAAACGAACGTTTTCGCACGTACGCAGTGCAACAAGGATAGTACAGTTTCTCACAGTGAGTGTGACGCGAGAAAAAGATGGGACCGGCTGTTAAGGCGGAACAGAGTTCGCCTGGTCAGCTAGTTTGAAATATATTTTTATTAAGCCTCTAGGATGAATCATGAGCAGACTACTTGCTTCCTAGCTGTGATCCCAGGTTAAATTCCTGGTCTAGACAAAAACAGAATTGTAGCTTCCCTTTAAAATCGACTCAGTTTCTGTAGCTGGCACAAAGGAAAGCTCAGGCAAGCGGAGTTCGCTAGTAACGGAGAAGGGACTACATCATTCGCTTCACGACTCTCTTACCCCCAAGCGTGGGAGTTAAACAAAGCCCAGACATGAGGGTTTTAGTTGGCCGGTAACGTTAAGTAGTCGACCAAAAAAGGCTAATTAGATATATTTTTATACAATAAAAATCTCTAAATAATGTTGCAGTTAACGCCTTTAGGTCTGTATTAGGAAAATAAAACACGTGAGGTTTGTTGGCTAACGTATTATCCAAGTTTCATGTCTGTTACGTTTTATTCCGGCCGTTTGTCATTCAATACTTTTTCCACCTCCCTGCAAGAAGGAATTTTATAAGATTCAATTTATTTGAATATTAGTGCTCGCTTTCCTTTGTTGCAACTCATTCGTTTCGATTCTTTCTGAACGGGCTGTGGACTATTATTACTGTCATTTACTGTCATTTAATCCCAGCGTAGCAGTCATAGAATTGATAGTGTGTAGAACACTTACAGTATAAAGTAGGAAAGATATATGATAGTGTCAAAAGTCTTTTATGTGTATGTGCAAAACCCTTTCACTACAGAGGAAAATGAGTAATAAATGCTGCTCCTAAATTTTCTCAGAGTTTTGACGTTGATTTTTTATATCCACCAACAGTTTCATTGATGAATCATGCTTCGTTTTCTTTGTTTTGTTTTGCCAACGAAAGTATATCAAAAATATTGTTCTCAAGATATGTGGCGAATTTTTGGCAATAAGACGGAAATTCTTCAATAAGACGGAAACCTGCCATAACAATTTTTTCCAGAATCGTCAGGTTCCGTCTTACACACGTTGTTACAGAACTGTATTATTGCGATTCAAATTAATTACCAGCAATTATTTCGCACTGATATTTTCCACCAGGAACAACGATCTCAGCAACAATGATCCGTTTCATGTGTCGTTCTCATGATGGTATACAGGATCTGATTAGGACGGTAATTGTCAAAGAATTTCAATTTGCCTGGTATTTACTAGACTAGATATTTATTAGAGTTATGTTTCATGCCACAAGCGTAACATGACACATCGAGGAATTTTGGCCTTTACCAAATTCTACCATCTCAGCCGAGTTTAAACCTCAGAACTGGACTTTAGGAACGAGGGTGGTAACTACACAGCACAGGGACCAGCTATTCATGGAACAAATCAAATAAAAATAATATTTCTCAAACATTACCGGCTCAAACATTACTAACATATTAGTTAGACTCCGGCTAAGATGCCTCGGGTCAGCAATTGCTACCACTGCAGCCTCTGAACGGGAAATAATAGATCTCGAGTTATGTCGCATTTATTTACCTAGGCCATTTTAACTGCAGTCTGGAGGAGAATTCTACCGGTCGGGTGCTCTGATCGGTACTCTTCATGGTTTCTCCCACCAATACCAGGCAAATGCCGGAGTCCTAACAATCCGCCCAAATACCGAACGCGATCTTTCTTTCCTCATCCCTGTCCCACACTCTCCCATTACACACACACACACACACACACACACACATGTTTTACTGCATTACAGTATCACACATGTTGGAAGATGGGTTGGGAGCTTAGAGCTTTCCCGGCGTAACATATGTCTCGCCCGGAGACCATGGCACAAGAAAATCAATCATTGAAGTAGGTACTTCAACAATATTTTAGGCTACAAAAACATGCATATTCAGTTGTGAAAAATTGTTATGGAGGAAACTGTCGACGAACAGAGATCGAGGTAGGTAGAAACGATCCAAATGAATTTAGAATTTTTAATTGAAAATGGAAAATGTCCAAGGAAATGCTATTGTGCGACAATGACAGACGATGTCATGAGAATCACAGAAGTTATCAGTGATGTCTAAGAAATAAGGGAGAACAATTGAGTATGCTTAACAATATTAAAAAGTTTTGGTAAATTTGGTAAAATTCCATGAATTACGTAAAATACAAAGAAAGATTCTATTTGATAGTCAGGTCCAACTGTCAGGAACACTTCTGCCTAACAATGTGGTCAAAGGGGCAACAATTGTTTGATTCATTGATTGAGTGTTTGTGATACCAGGCGTGACGACTGAGATCATTAGTCCCTTAAGTGTAGAGCATGCTTTTTCATCGGGAGGTGGCGGTGATTTTCCCCCGCTGGATGGCGAGATCTGGGGCCGACCTACCTACGACTAGCAGGGTTTCCTCAACCAGGTATCTCCCACCAGCGGAGTACCACCTCAGACAGGACAAGACTCTAAGCTCCCGACCGGTCTCCCAGAATATGTGGTAGTGTGGTGCCTGTTAGTGCAAGTGTGTGTGTGTGTAAGGGGAGAGGATAGGACAAGGAAGAGGGGAAGATCGCGCGCGGTCCATGGCCCGTTTGTTAGGGTACTGCTCCGACATGCACATGGTGTTGATCGGAAACCACTGAAAAATATCGGTCAGAGCATCCCGCCACTAGAATTCTCCTCCAGACTATGACTGAATTCGACCTAGCTGAAAAGCTGGTGCCGAAAATCCTGGCGCCGTTGAGACTCGAACCTTGGACTTCCGGTCAGAGGTACTGCAGTGACATCAGTTGATACACTGAGCCACCACTCCCGGTAAAAATATTTTATTAACCTTTCAAGCCTAACGAGCACTGGGAGCATATGAGCAATGTAACTGTGCTGAAATTCTTCTCTAATGGAGTCATTGATAGCTCTTTATTCCCAATGAATAGTATATTGGACCCGTTCGTGCCAACAGCTCATCTCCGGTAGATGGATTATGCGACGGTACATAAAACCTTCATCGTTATTCAATGATTCCAGGAACCTTAGAAACAAAGAACCTTTTGGGGACCAGAACCCTCACAATTCATTATCAGCAATACTATTGAGTATCTTTGAGAAGAGATGAAAGGAGCTTATCGACACACAAGTCACCTTCTCGGAACCGAGTGATATTCACATGCGCTTGGTATTCAATACTTTTCAATGTTTTCTGTAACTGTTCGAATACACAGTGTTGACAAGTAAATGAAAACAGTATTGAAATAGAAAAGTACATAATAAAATGAGCACATTTAATTGGAAGTGCTTAGGCCAATAACAAGGTTAACCACAACAGCCGGAGCTAGCCTCCACTATTCCTGAATATTAATATTTTAATTTTAGTATTGGTATGTCTTCTTTTATATTGTTTTGTTGCTACCCCAATCCTTTTATAAACATGAACAAGACATATGTAATAACTGGTTATGCCACACTTTCATCAAAATGAAGAATAAACTTTTACGAATAGCAGCGATACCTCTGGCTGGTAGAGCTAATCTTGATACTTCTCCAAATCCTTAATATTTATTAATTATTTATTTATTTTTTGAAAACTATTTCTCTCTGTACAGACCTAAACATTACACGTTCTTCGATCACTCACATTCTGTCAAAATGTTGATGTCCATCGTCGAGATGAGTGTGACATAATTCTGAAAAGCTGTGGATATTTTCAATCATCTAATCTTTGATACATATAGAATTTGGTCATTTCATCATAAAATCTAAATTTATAAGGTGGTGAAAATATGTAACTAGGGGGATCAGATGCTCGGGTTCGGTTTTGTGCCCACATCCTTCACTGAATGCTGAATGTTCTAAAGTATATTAACATCATCGAGGTTACTTATTCTATAATAACAGGTAGTAACAGGTTGTTATGAAGTATTCAATTGCGAAAAAACATCCTGTCACTTAAACATATTAAATTACGAACTTTCATTTGTGTTTTCTTACAGCGATATTTTTAAAGCAATGTAATTATTTAAGTAATTTGAAAATTGTATAAAACAATTTCAAAACTACTAAATTTAAGAAACAGATTTTTGTCTCAAATGAAGACTCTTGTACAAAATTAGTTCTTTGAAATAGGTCTGTCTGTCTCTCTGTCTGTCTGTAAACAAATTGCCGCTAATATAAATACTACCGACGCGTCGCGACGTGAGAGAACGGTTAAAAAATTTCATTTTTAAGTTTTGAAAAAACAAAAGAATGGAGCAACATTGAGTTTATGTCATAGTATTTGGTACATTTGGCGCTACCCTTCCAAAAAATTAAAGAAAAAAGTTTGAGCCCTTTTTGAAAATGTCTTCTTTTCCTTATTTTTTAAAATTGCAAATATTGCACGCACTATTGCACGAAAACTACAATAATTTCCAAAAAGATCTACATGACCTTTATGAAAGAACTGATTACGAGCAAGAATTTTGATTTGAAGGAAAAATCTCTGTCTTCAATTCTGTAGTTGTAGGAAGACGCCGAAAAAATTCAAACTTGGCAACTTTCGAAAATTCAGCGTTAACCGTAAAAATTGGATCTACGCCACCTTTATTAGTGCATCTTACTCAATTCTTACAAGAAATTTAAAGAAAAATTTGCAGATATTTTTGAGAAAATTTTGAAAATGTCTGGGGGGCTTAATGTAAAGTACCCCCAAATTTTAAAGAATGTTTTTCAAAACTTCAACTATAGCCCGATGGACAGGGGTTTCTTCAGACGGACGTACAAACAGACGGACGGACAAACAGACGGACGGACAAACCAACGGACGGACAAACATACGGACGGGCAGACAATCAGACGGACGGGCGGTCAAACAGACGGATGGACAAACAGACGGACGGGCAAACAGACGGACGGACAAATATACGAACGGACGGACGGACAAACAGACGGACGGACAAATATACGAACGGACGGACGGACAAACAGACGGACGGACGCACAAACAGAAGGACGGACGGACAAACAGACGGACGGACAAACAGGCGAACAAACAGACAGACGGACGGACGTTTTAAAACAAACACCTTCTTCGGTAATAGGGGACCCCAAAATATGTATTTCCTCTGAAATCTCGATATCGATTTTCCACAGCATTGCATAACTTTCTCTCTTATTCTTTCCCTATACTATTTCTCTACTCTATTTCTCTACGTTTATTACTCCGTATATACGTGTGTATACGATACAGTAGAAAAACAGATTTTCTCAAAAACGGCTGAATATTTATTTTTTAAACTTTAGGTAAGGATAGTGCTAAATGCACTCTATAAGATACATAAACGATAAGATACATTCCTCTATTTTTCAAAAATTATAATTTTGTTTCTTTTGTCTTACTTCATGAATATTTATATTAATTGCAATTTGTTCACGTCATTGTATATATGAAAACATGTGCTTTAAATAATGTCAAATAAAGTTTCTCGAATACTTAACCATTTTCTGTTAAAATGAGTTCAAAATTCCACATTTTCAGAAACTCAAACGCCGTTTTCTCAAAAACTGCTCCAAATGTTTTCTTCAAACTTTTCGTATGGAATCCCAATATCTCATCTTTGACAGTATATCAAATATAACTGTGAAAACAATTTACTTCCCTACATGTGTGCAAAACATTGATCTCGTTCTAATATTCCTTTACGGTTTGCATTAGAATGCTATCTAATTGGGTGAATTCATTTCTTTCTGTTTGATTTGTAGTAAAAAAGTTTAGTGGAATTATTTAAATATTGTCAAATACGTGAACAGCCCTTACAAGATGTGGGAAACTCCCAACCAGAAGCGGGATTGGGGTTACGCTTCGCCTCGCCACTAGTGGAGGAGCGCAGCCCCTCCCCTTCCCCTTCCTCTTCACACCAGCGGGAAGGGGAGGGGGTTAAACCTCGAGCCTCTCTGCTCGACACGACCTACATGCTGCTCGCGACGTGCCACCGTCCGTGGCATAACCGCCACCCAAGTGGACAGGCGAACGAGGACGGGATCCTGGCCTCCCTGCCTACTTGTTTGGTTTGGTTTTCTCGTGTTTCCGGGCACGTCAACTGCTTTGGTCATTAGTCCCGTTAGTGTAGTGCATGTTTTTTCTCGGGAGATGGCGGTGATCTTCCCCCGCTGGATGGCGAGATCCGGCGCCGACCTACCGTCGGCTAGTGGGGTTTCCCCCTAACCAGGACTCTCCCGCCAGCGGGGCACCGCCCCTGCCGGGACAAGCTCTAAGCTCCCGAACGGTCTCCCGGAATATGTGGTAGAGTAGTGCATGTTAGTGTAAGTGTGTGAGTAAGGGGGAGAGGATAGGACAAGGAAGAGGAAGGAAAGTTCGCGCGCGGTCCGTGGCCCGTTTGGTAGGGTACTGCTCCGGCATTCGCTTGGTGTTGATCGGAGAAACCACGGAAAACTACCGATCAGAGCAGCCGGACGCTAGAATTCTCCAGGCAGCGACTGAATTCGATCTAGCTGAAAAGCTAGTGTCGAAAATCCTGCCGCCCGTCAGGACTCGAACCTAGGGCCTCCCGGTCAGAGGCGCTGTAGTGACATCAGTTGAGCTACCGCTCCCGGTCCCCTGCCTACTTGTGGGCACCGCAGGCGCCGCTGGTATCTTCGGTGGCCTGCCCCGCAGCAAGCCACTTCGTGGCCAATGGAAGGCAAGTTATCACCGCACCAGGCGATAGTGGCATGGTTGCCTGACCATGCCAGCCGTCGTCCTGCATGGTTGGCGTCACCATCATCAATCAGGGACACCGTAAGGCAAGAACGCTGTTCTACCTAACTTATTATTTGTTAATTTGTTTGCGATGAATTTATTGTATTTGTTGGTACAAAATTAAAGCGACTAAAAACGTTTGTGTGAACATCTAACCCTGGAACCTGCAAATACAACACAAGAACTGTCCAATAATTCTGTTTTATTTAAAAAATTAGAAATGTAAAGACCTGTAATGTACAAAGGCGAACTAATCACATTATATAAGCTTGATCTTTTGTAGGTACTGAAAACATATAATTGACGCAGCGAAGTGACATACTATTTTAACCCACCCTTTTGGCACTTCGTCTGTTTGTAAATTCGTTTGTTTCGCAGTCGCAACCTAAACCGTTCTTTGATTTTCTTCTATGTTATCCAGAAATTGCCTTCAAATCATTAAAAACTTCGTGCTTGTAAGGATTCGTGGCCGTTTATATAATAACAACAACAACAACAACAACAACAATAATAATAATAATAATAATAATAATAATAATAATAATAATAATAATAATAATAATAATAATGTCTTTATTAATGGCGAGGCTCAGATTCGTGACCGTTTATAGGTTCTATACAATGTAATCACTATTCAGGTTTGCAACGATTCCAAAAAAATGAACCTCGTCAATGGCATTTTTAATAGTACATACGTGTGTTGCATATTCATGAGAAAGATGACCTTTGGAAAGTCAATGTATGTTTACAGAACTAAGCACAGGAGTAGTTTTAATCAATGCAATAGATCAATATGCGATAGATTTGAGATATTCAAAACCCTGATACAAAAATGTCGAAAAAAAGTATCATACGTTGAGGAATTCAATGAATCTTTGGATCTTTCACAAAACTCTGCTAATGGAAGCTTTATGATGAGTAAATGGCATTGCATTAACGAATGGCTTGAAATACCCATTCCATTCAAAGTACGTCTTTCATATGTGAAATAAAGCAATGTATCGAGAATCATTGCTAGTGACTACATTTATTTAATTCTAGGAAACGATACACATCTCTTCACGAAATTCGAAATAAACTACAAACTTTTAGTTGCATTCTACAGTCTTCTGAGCGCTAAACATTACTCTGATTCCTATGAAAGGTTTAGACATGGTTTGTTTATAAACCGGCGTAGTTATAAACTGGCGTCTTTTCGCGCGGAATTAACAGCAAATGAGAGCACAGTATTAACCGTATACACCACACTAATTTCAATTGAGTTTTAGATAAAAAGAAACTATACATAAATTACGTATGATGAGAGAATGCGATAGTTCTTTATTATGCAAATTTTGAATTCTTACGGTACAGACATTTTTTTTAAATTTATTTATTTAAGGTCGCTGTTCAACGACTGAATCATAAGCGACCACGAGAATCAATATAGAGTTTACACACGTTCTACAATTATTTCACTACACAATAACATACAGTTCATACAAACATGAAATTGTAATAGTATCAATTTTTGGGGGGTATTTACATCATTGGGATGGATGCACATATTTATTTATTTACAATACAAGGCCTTTGGTATTCATAACACGTTTGAAAGATTGTACTGGGTCAGATGTAGGTAAAGGATAGACTTATATTAAGGTGTCAATTTTTGAGATTTTTAAACATTGTAAGACTTTTATGCTTTCTTCTGGGGAGTAGAAGAAATTAAATAAAGAATGGTACAGACCTTATTTTCGCAAAAGACTGCCAAACAATGCTCAAACGTACACATTCCTTTTTCACCTACTTCCAAATACAGCAGAAAAATGAATATTACAAGCTAGTTTCATCCGCAACAACATCGCAGAACAAGAAATGAGAGGGGAAGTGCATATGTGAGAGGGTTGGTCAGTGCCGTGGATGCGTCAGTTGCCAGCCGCGTCATGAGAAGGAGCGGCGGGAGTGGCGAGAGGGGCTGTGGGAATTCCAGTGGGAGCGATGGAAGAGGCAAAAGCAAAATGATATAACGCATGATAACACTTATAGGAGCGGCGGGGTGATGGGTATGGGGACGACAACGGGACGGGAGCTGGGAGGAAGGGTGGCAGTGAGGTATGGGAACGAGAAAGGGACAGGAGCTGGGAGGAAGGGTGGCGGTGAGGTATGGGTGCGAGAACGGAACGGGAGCTGGGAGCAAGGGTTGTGGTGAGGTATGGGTGTGAGAACGGGACGGGAGCTGGGAGGAAGGGTGGCGGTGAGGTATGGGTGCGAGAACGGGACGGGACTGGGAGGAAGGGTGGCGGTGAGGTATGGGTGCGAGAACGGGACGGGAGCTGGGAGGAAGGGTTGTGGTGAGGTATGGGTGCGAGAACGGGACGGGAGCTGGGAGGAAGGGTGGTGGTGAATATGGGGACGAGGGCGGGACGGGAGCTGGGAGAGGGTGGCAGTGAGGTATGGGTGCGAGAACAGGACGGGAGCTGGGAGGAAGTGTGGCGGTGAGGTATGGGTGCGAGAACGGAACGGGAGACTGGGAGGAAAGGGTGGCGGTGAGGTATGGGTGCGAGAACGGAACGGGAGCTGGGAGGAAGGGTGGCGGTGAGGTATGGGTGCGAGAACGGGACGGGAGCTGGGAGGAAGGGTGGCGGTGAGGTATAGATGCGAGAACGGGACGGGAGCTGGGAGGAAGGGTGGCGGTGAGGTATAGATGCGAGAACGGGACGGGAGCTGGGAGGAAGGGTGGCGGTGAGGTATGGATGCGAGAACGGGACGGGAGCTGGGAGGAAGGGTGGCGGTGAGGCCGGTTAGAGCGGAGCCAAGTGACAGTTTACGAGTGAGACGTCATAGTGTTGACGGAGGTGGCCTGGCGGACTCCAGGGATTCGTAAGTAGGCCCGGGCTGTAAGGGTTCGGGTATAGACTAAAGAGGTTTAGACGGCTCACTGCAGGCAGTGGAGAGGGTACCCAGAAATCGTGTCCCATTCAGAGATGGCGCCACTGTCGAATGTTTAGTTCCGCAAAAAGTGGTGTCCAAGTAGAGCGCGCACAGGTCGTAACTACGCCCATTTGCCCCCACTACTGATTTCACCCCTCCAGTATCCTGTGGCGGCATTTTCAAATTATTGAATCTGTTACTTCTACAAGATCTTTCTGTGGCATTTACAGCAAGGGAGCACATGATGGGGTGTTGCCCGACGCATAAGCTACATACACTACGTATAATTCTCTACTCTATGGTTGGGGTAGCCGAAGCGGCAAGGGCAACAAAGGAGTCATAGGCGGTTGTGGCAGGCTAAAACTGAGCCCAAGAGGGGCGTGGCAGTGACTTCGATGGTGTAAAGGTTAACGTGTAGGACTGTTATAATTTATTTCGAAGCCGTGAATTTTTAAAGTCGAAAAATTCTATCTTACGCCTTCCTTCAGATGGGAAATAAAGCTAGTTGTCCCACGATGTAGATTTACTGCATCTACAATATCCTCAAGCGTAAAGCAAGCCTCAGAGCCAATGTCTAATAGTCTGTTTCATAGCTCGACTGATATCTTCTTTTGTTGCTAAATGGCGAAAGGAACGTAGCGAAATTTGCGAGGTCAGGCGGAAGAGCGGGCCAGATGGCCCGAGCCTCGCCCCGTAAAATATTGTTGAATGGGGTTTGAATTCTCGTGATGGAGGAAGAGAGGTTTTGCATGGATTCATTGATTGATTGATTTTTTCGTTTCCGGGCGCGTCAACTACTGTGGTCATTAGTCCCGTTAGTGTAGTGCATGTTTTTTCTCGGGAGATGGCGGCGATCTTTCCCTGCTGGATGGCGAGATCCTGCGCCGACCTACCGTCGGCTAGCGGGGTTTCCCCCTAACCAACACTCTCTCACCAACGGGGCACCGCCCCAGCCGGGACAAGCTCTAAGCTCCCGACCGGTCTCCCGGAATATGTGGTAGTGTAGTGCATATTAGTGTGTGTGTGTGTGTGTGTGTAAAGGGAGAGGATAGGACAAGGAAGAGGAAGGACAGATCGCGCGTGGTCCGTGGCCCGTTTGGTAGGGTACTGCTCCGGCATTCGCCTGGTGTTGATCGAAGAAACCACGGAAAACTACCGATCAGAGCAGCCGGCCGCTAGAATTCTCCTACAGACGGCGACTGAAATCGACCTAGTGGTGCATGGAGATACGGGGGAGGGGGAACAACGAAAGTGGCTTTTGGGTAAGGGTGGGGGCTGCAAAAGGTGTGGCACCAGGAGCGACGCAGGGGGCGTGGTTGTTGAAGGAGAGCGACAGAGATGACGTAGCCCTGAAGGGGAGCTGCAGAGTCAGTGGGCGTCCTCAGTATTCCAAGCGCGCGGGAGATGCGCGCGGAGAGGCAGCTAATTGCAGTGGTGGCTCCTCAGCCCCTCTGCTGAAGCGGATGCGGACGAGCGGGGCTTTCTTGTAAGGCCTCAAAGCCGAAGACATCTCACTTAACAGACTACATTAGCAATTTCACATATAAACTGATAATTAATCCAGACGTTTCGATACACGGCATTAAAAGTTCCTAACTTTTATAATTGAAAATAGTAACTACAAATAGGATAATTTCTATTTCAATTAAAGCTATGTAAATACTTATAAATATAAGTTCTCGAAAAACAGTCTATCAACACAGAAATTAACAATCTTGTTGCTATTTCGCATACAAAATGAATATAGATTTATACAAACTTGTTAGGGGAGTGAATAGAAATATTCACAGTTATCAATTCTCAAGTGTAAATTAGGTTTTGTGAAATTTGTACAAGATAAAAAGTGCGTGTAAGTACTGTTTCTACAAGACGTAATTTTAAAAGCCGGAATCAAAGGGAATACATTTAGCTCACAAAATAATTTGAGTAAACGAAGTAAGGTATTTTATGGGAACTCTTGGAAACGCACATCCAGCATATTTCAAAGTGAAAATCTAATTCTTTTGAGATCTAATCTCCCTTTAATATAGTAATAATCCCTCATCCTAATTGCTGTTGGCCCAGTTAGCCATGACGAGGGAGAAGGATAATGAATTAACCTTTCATTACCTTTTTGACGGGATGCGGGACGAAACAAGGTTTAATATACACGTGTGATATCGTAGGCTTCCGCGGCCAGAGTCATGATCTGAGCTGGGTCGAAACGTCGGCACCCCAGCCGTCGACGTCACCCGGACAGCCTACCCGGACAGTCCAGATCAATATACACGTATATAAAAATGTTCACACTCTTCGAATTCACATTCCTATATAGTATTTGAGTAACTCCCGAGTGTGCAGATGTGCGGATGTGCGGTTCCGTCACTCACGATTAGATCGCTTCCCGTGTCCCAATCGAGACGTAGAGGTGTCACTCGACACGTCTCGGTCTCCTGATGGAGAACTGATAAATTGTTTTTGGAACTGGCCATATATTTCTTAGGACGTGGTTTTTCCAAAACGTGGTTTTTCGTCTTTGGCGCCGCGATCTTGGTGAGTATACTGGGAATTAAACCACCGCCACCTAAAAAGATATATGTAGAAGGAAGATATATGTATAAGGAAGACGTAGACGTAGATGAAGATTGATTGTTAGCGATTTCTACCTACTTCAACTACTATTGTCATTAGTCCCGTAAGTTGGTTGGTTGGTCGGTCTTTCGTGTTTCTGGGCGCGTCAACTGCTTCGGTCATTAGTCCCGTAAATGTAGTGCATGTTTGTTCTCGGAAGATGGCAGTGATCTTCCCCCGCTGGATAGCGAGATCCGGCGCCGACCTACCGTCGGCTAGTGGGGTTTTCTCCTAACCAGAACTCTCCCACCAGTGGGGCACCGCCCCAGCCGGGACAAGCTCTAAGCTCCCGACCGGTCTTCCGGAATATGTGGTAGTGTAGTGCATGTTAGTGTAAGTGTGTGTGTAAGAGGAGAGGACAAGGAAGAGGAAGGAAAGATCGCGCGCGGGCCGTGGTCCGTTTGGTACGGTACTGCTCCGGCAAGTCCCGTAAGTGTAGTGCGTGTTTTTCCTCGAGAGGTGGCGGTGTTCTTCCCTCGCTGGATGGCCAGATCCGGCGCAGGTCTACCGGCAGCTAACAGGGTTTTCCCTAACCAGGTATCTCCCACCCTCGGGGCACTGCCCCAGCCGAGTAAGTTCCCGACCTGTCTCCCGTTATGTGTGGTAGTGTAGTGCATGTTAGTGTGTGTGTGTGTGTAAGGGGTGAGAATAGGACGAGGAGGACGAAGGAATTATCACGCTCGGTCCGTGGCCCATTTGTTAGAGTACTGCTCCGGTATTTGCCTGGTGTCGAACGAAGAAACCACGGAAAACTACCGATGACAGCAGCCGGCAACTTTAAATTTGCTCCAGACATGACTGAATTCGACCTAACTGAAAAGCTAGTGTCGAAAATCCTGCCACTGTCAAGACTCGAAACTAGGATCTCCCGATCAGAGGCGCTGCAGTGACATCAGTTGATGCGCTAAGCCACCGCTCCCGGTACGTAGAGGAAGACGTAGAAGAAGTCTTAGAAGACAAAGAATTCGTGAATACAAAAACGAAGAATTACCTTTCATGAAAAAATGAACTCAATAAGTGGAGAGCCTATTGAGTTGCCCGGGTCAGACGTCTGAGGGTGCACGTCTCCGAGAAGAGCATAGTGACGTCATCGAGCCGGTCGCTGCGTCTGGGCTGCGGGGATCAGCGTTGTCTTAAAATAATATCGAGAAAATAATTTCAATAAGAGAAATCAGGTCCCATGTTGTGACTGCGGGTGCGGTGACGGGAGTGCGCTGTCCTTCGGCAGATATCCAGAGTCGACTGATGACCGTCGGCTGATGACCGTCGGCTGGTGACCGTCGGCTGGTGACCGTCGACTGATGACCGTCGACTGATGACCGTCGGCTGATGACCGTCGGCTGATCATCGTCGGCTGATGGCTATCGGCTGATGACCGTCGGCTGATGACCGTAGGCTGATGATCGTCAGCTGATGACCGTCGGCTGGTGACCGTCGGCTGGTGACCATCGACTGATGACCGTCGGCTGATGACCGTCGGCTGATGACCGTCGGCTGATAACCGTCGGCTGATGTCCGTCGGCTGGTGACCGTCGGCTGTTGACCGTCGGCTGGTGACCGTCAGCTGGTGACCGTCGGCTAGTGACCGTCGGCTGGTGACCGTCGGCTGGTGACCGTCGGCTGGAGACCGTCGGCTGATGACCGTCGGCTGATGACCGTCGGCTGATGACCGTCGGCTGGAGACCGTCGGCTGATGAGTGTCGACTGATGACCGTCGGCTGATGACCGTCGGCTAATAACCGTCGGCTGGTGACCGTCGGCTGGTGACCATCGGCTGACGACCGTCGGCTGATGACCGTGATGAAGACCGTCGACTGATGACCGTCGGCTGACCGTCGGCTGAGACCGTCGGCTGATGACTGATGACCGTCGGCTGATGACCGTCGGCTGATGACCGTCGGCTGATGACCGTCGGCTGATGACCGTCGGCTGATGACCGTCGGCTGATGACCGTCGGCTGGAGACCGTCGGCTGATAACCGTCGGCTGATGACCGCCGGCTGGTGACCGTCGGCTGGTGACCGTCGGCTGGTGACCGTCAGCTGGTGACCGTCGGCTGTTGACCGTCGGCTGGTGACCGTCGGCTGATGACCGTCGGCTGATGACCACTGGCTGATGACCGTCGGCTGGTGACCGTTGGCACATGGCCAAAGTATTAGATTCTGGCGATAAGCGTCCACGCAAGCACCCGTCACCATGTGACACTATTTGATATTCAAAGCGGAGTACGCTGTCACCTAAATGTTCGCAAAGCGCCCACTTAGCTGTAATGGTTTTATGCCGCGAGTTTTGCGGTCCGTAATCGGTGGCAACGGCAAGAGCCGTGTTCTCTCCGAAGAGCAGAAGAGGTTTCTCGAAGTTGCCAACATGACATTTCGAATCCGAATGTTGCTCTTCAGCTCCCCCTCATAAGGATACCTATCTCTCCTCCGTCGTCGAGACGGCAAGGCAGCGATCCATTCAAAAGAAGGGTTTCGGAGAGATGTTTCTCTTTGCCCAATAAAATCTCGGCGCCTCTTGTTGAAATTGTTTGAGGCGAGGCTTCCCAAAATAATAATTTAAATGTAATTTCTTTCTTAGAAAGACCTAGGCTTCTGGCCTCTGTTAAGGTGGGGTGCTAAGCGATTAGGTACTTAGAGACCTTGCCAGATTCCCTCGTCCCCAAATTCCAGAATGGCGAGCCCAAGGGCCGAAGGGGCGTTCCTTTCTGGGAAAGTGATTTATTTTATTTTATTTATTTTACGTCAAAAACAGTTGAAACTGTGTATGACGTGCTATGGGGAGAAGTTAATTCTGTGCACATTTTCAAAATTCTGTGATCCCTACACTAAGTCATATACTACATGAATTTTGAAAGAAAAAGAAAAAGAAAGAAAAAAAGCTCTCATGTAATAAAATCTATTTTCAAGGATATAAAAGCAATAAATTTTGGGCTCTTATCCATGATGTCCTTCGTCAAGGAATAATACTTCCTCCGCAACAACATGGAAACGATAATTTGAATAACTATATTTCCCAATGAATTCTAGAAGACGTGCACAGATAATGAAGTTACATTTATGTCCAGAAGCAAAACAAGGGGCCATCTCAGCATTTGCTCAATGGATCAGGGAAACTAGACGAAAAACATGATCGAGATGGGGGTCATTGACCCGGAAAGGCGCGTGAGGCGACGAAGGGACTCGTTGGGTGGAAGCGCCCGCGCTGGCGGTTAAAGGCGGCTTGGCTTTTGACCACCGCGTATATCGCGGCTTGGATACAAGTACTGCTGGAATAAACTTTAAGTTGGTTGTGGAAAAAATGTATACTTTCTTAAAAAATGTATACTTTATTGCTGAACATTTTATTCGCGATTCTGTTTAGGGCATGAATTCAGGTAATTATCTTTCTTCAAGTTCATTTCATCTCAATTTTTCCTTTAATCATATAAGCATTTTCAGAGTTAGAAAATAACTGTAATCAGTTAATTTATCATGGTAGCTGTTACTTTACCAGTCCACTCGCGTGTTTAACTGCCCTGCGACATTCATTTCTCCCTGGAAATCCAATAAAAAGTGTCATCTCGTCATCTCCATCTAGTACTACCTTCTGAGTTTTATCACAAAAACAAATTCTTCTAAATCCTTTTTTCCTTTGGCTCTAAAACTTCTGTAGGAACTTCTGGATCTCTTCATATTTGTAGAGTCTTTGATTTAATGCAGAAACATTGAAATTTCTGCTCAATAATACCGTTCATTTTCTTCTACATGTCGGTTGTGTAACTCTGACATTCTTTCATTACGATCAAATTAGTATGATTGAATTAAAAATAATTGCCATTCTTTGTTACAAATTTATTTTTGAAAATATGTTTAAAACGAAGATATTAATTTTATTTCAATATCATCTTTGAGTAGTAGCATTGAAAAAATGTGTATCATTATCTTTCCTAGAAAACACTCTTGTTTTTCTAGAGAATCTTCAATTGCCTTATTATTCAATACATGCAAATCCAGTTCTTTATCTAAATGTCCATACCTAAATTTTAAATAATATAAATACAGTCGACTCTGGTTATTGTGAACTCAGATGTAGTGAACAATCGTTTAAAGTAAACTTAAGTCACTGATCCCGTTTCACATGTATTACAAATAAGCTTAAGATGATTCGGTTATAGTGAACCTAAACCTCGGCTATAGTGAACGTAGGAAATTAATTCCCTCCTGGAAAAGAATATACCACCTCAGTGCTACAAATTCCAATATTAGGCAAGTTAAAAAATATAGTTTGTCAAAAGTCATAATCGAAGAAGTCTCCCCTAAGGTGAAGGTAGCGGATCCGGAATGAGGACCTTACTGATGACCTTACGCCACTCAGGTCGTGTCCTGCGTGGGCTACAACTGTCGGCGACGACGCGCGATTGCTTGTTTAAGTGTTAATCTTGGTGTTACTTGATATTCCGTGGAACAAAGCGCGTTGAGTTCTACATAGGCGACAGGAAGTACACGACTGCCACAGTTTAGCGATATCCGCCGTGCCGCGCGGAAAAGCGATCAGTGTCATTCGCCGCTTGTGCGAGCGCCATCCCGCTGCCGAAAGCATCTCCTATTGTAGCGTTGTGTCGCTAAAACAGCGTGGGCACGTGGCGCGAGGTGTGCACCGGATGCGTAGACAAAGGCAGACGCTATGACGCACGGGGCTTTTCCGACAGGGTGTGCGGGCGATAGGGTGGAGGCAATGGAGGCGGCGGGCAGCGTCGCGAGGGCTATTTAAGAGCCGTGAGAACAATAGCTCCTTCTTCTTGTATCCTGACAGCAGCAGCGTAGGTCGTCCGTGAGAGGTGCGAACGTGCACGCGGCGCAAGAAGCCAGCAGTTATTGTCGTGACTAGTGAGACATGTAGTCGGTCTCAGGGCAAGCGGTACTACGCACGGCAAACATTTTGTAGTATGTTGCGGTGTGGTAGCCGTTGTAAATATCTCTCCTAGAAGCGGGGTCTATTTAGTTAGTTAATTGTATACAGTGCATTGGTTTTTTGTGACTACGGTCTAAATTGTGAATAAACCTGCTGTTATTACAACCCACTCTCGTCTGCGTACTGATTACACCCGTATGACGCCGCACTATGTCATCAGGCGAGTAAAAGGGAAAGCGAGAGTGAGACAGTGATCCATTAGTGCAAGGGGCACTTAAGGGTGTCAGAACTGCATTAAGATACTTAGACGATACAAAATCAAGTATGGAGAGAGCATGAACTCTGGAGAAGGATCTAGAGAAATAACTAATGAAATAGTAAGAAGCAAACAATTGAAATTAATTGATTTATAAGAACAAACAAAGGTATTAAAATGTTCAGTTTCTGCTGTTGAAGTATTTTGATGCATTTCTATATTAACACAAATAATCATTATGGAGAAATTATATTTAATTTGGACATCATCGGATATTGAACCTCTGATACAGTGAACCAAAAATGTTAGTCCCCAAAAGTTCACTAAAACTGGAGTCGATTGTATTCAAATCTATACATCATATTCAGTTTATCTATGAAGCAAAATTGCATTTATCTTGCCATTCACTGCAATATGAATGTCCTTACCAAAGCCCACTTTGTGATTTTTACACGTCCGAGCTCGCAAATGAACTGCAAGGAAAGCCATTGGCGTATCATACCCATTGGTGTTCCTGTATTCTTATTTGCTGCCTGTGTGGAGTCCAGAAGGACCGCGTGGCCCTTCCCTATGTCATACTTTCAAACACGGTTCCATTAAATTCTGTAATTTATTGCTCTTCTCAGATAGATCCACAATTTCAACCGATCTCATGAATACAAATTAATGTAAATCCGTTTTAACGAAACTCTGAGGTAGAACACGCGGAGTCCTGTCAGACTCCGATTGCGTCCGCTCGCCAGGCGATGTTTGCCCAAGCACAGAGGTGCGTCGCCTCGCCATCTTCTCTATCGTGTCGTGCGCTTTGAATGTGGGAATACTTTTCAAACAGGCGAGTGGCAATATGTGAGACGTCAGCATATGAGTTTGAACTTGCCTCTGCGTGTTTTCTCACTATGGACTGCAAACTATAAGACGAGGCAAATTCAAGTCGTTGATCCGTGTACAAATCAAATCGCTTTGAATAGTCCTGAATGTAATGCCTATGTGGTATGTGCGGTCGGCGGTGGCGATGGTGTAACGGTTAGCTTATCTGGCTGCTGTACTCAAGTTCGCGGGTTCAAACCTGGTCGAAGCCATGGATTTTTAAGGGCGAAAAAATCCTTCGTACGCCTTCCTTCGTAGGGAAAGTAAAGCCAGCTGTCCCATGTTAGTAAATATACTGCATGTAAAAGATCAAGCCTAAATGAAACCTCTGAGCTAAATTCAAATTGCCTGTTTCGTGGCGAAGTAATGCCTTCTTTCACCCCTAGTAGGTGAAAGGAGGTAACGAAATTTGCGTGGTCAGACGGAAGAGCAGACCTCATGACCTGAGTCTCGCCACGTCAAATAACGCATTCATTTATTATGTTTTTATTGCCACTTTTTTTCGTTTTCCTAGTGCTAGTCTCGCGCAATTGGAGGGTTTCAATGGTCTGCCCGCCGGAGGATGCCGGTTACGGCAGGATGAGATACATTGGAAATCACAACCCCACGGCGCCCTAGTCCGGATAGGGAGCAGCTGAGAAGATGCTGCTGATGGTGGTGATGAGGGAATGTGAAGGAAATGAGTGGCTCGCAGCCGTAAAAATGCTGCTGAACAAAACGCATGTTGGTTTTCCAAAACTTACCACGCATACTACTCAAGAGCTCTCGTATAACACTGCAATAAATTAAATATTAAAAAAAATAATCTTCGCAAGTACTGCAATAATATGATATAGTTTGTATGTATACAAGGCCACAATTCTGTACTTACCAAGAATATAAAAAAGGTGCTGGTCCATAACGCATAGTGTAAATAATATTCATTGTTGGCCGGCCTCTTCTGTGAAGCTGTTCTGTTGCATAACGCCAGCTGTGTCGTAAGTAGTGACAAACTGAGGATGAGAATTAAATCGCTACGCGCAGAATTTGATTAGGTGGAATCATACAATGAAATATTTAAATTTCCATTCAAAATCGTAACTGTTCAATTGTTTGTGGCTGTTTCCGGAGATCCTCTGTACTATAATCGATCAAAATTTTGGTTGGGGGTATTTTCGTGGGATCGTTGCTCTTCTGAAAATTTCGAGAAAAAAACAAAGAAAGAACACGATATAATTGGACTATTATATCAAACAAAAAATACAAGATTACAAAACCATTGATATTCAAATAAAAGCAACAAACAGCCAACATTTAACAATAGTCTGAAAAACAAAAGCAATGGAAAATCTTTCCCGCCCATTATATGAATCCTTTAAATACACAACCAAAAAAGTTTTTACTGAGTAAGAAATGTGAATTGTGACAGTTCGTAGAAGAGCTAATAATACCATTCATCAAATCTATCTTTCAATTCAATAGATGATATTCAATCTACAAATATCCATGGTTTACAAATTTCATTAGTTAAATTATTTTGAAAACTTTGATCACCTAGAGGAAATGGTTCCAAGACTGTCGCAGGCAACTTATTTCAGTCTGTTATTGTTCTATTTGTAAAGGAAAATTTTCCAACATCTGTTCTCTTTGGCCTCAACTGAATTTTGTGCTTGTGATCCCCTCTACTAAAGGACGAGTGTCTACCGAGTCGGATATAGATATCTTTCCAAGCTGGATAACCAACATACGCTTTGTACGGGCCACAGAGTCTTGCCTTCACCCTCCTGATATTGTGTCAGGATGGCAACGATTTTCCAAAATTACAATTTTGAAAACGGTAAGTAGAAAGGCAAAAAATATTAATTATGTAAAAATCCGGTCTCTACTGATCAATGCAGTAGGCCTATGAATTTGATCTCAGCAGCCGCTACATACTTCAGATTAAACACATCCAGTTAACTTCCGGGACAATGAGGGAAGGAACTTGTGACCTCCCAGTTACTGGCACCCGAGACGTAAGGAATTACAGTTTTGTTCGAGCTAGCCACTTTACAAGAATATTTTCATAGACATTTCATTTCATTTTAAACTTTTAAAATGCTTTGAAGGTAGTTACCCAAGCGAAATGAGTCAAGGTAGCCGTATCTGTATTCTGGATTAAAAGGCACTTTTCCACCGTTTGAACTCTATGATAGTTATTTTAGTTTGTTGACTTGAAAATGCGCAAGAGGAGCGAGTCGGATTCTCGGTATAAAATGTGTAATTATTTGTAACCATATTTTTATCCTGTTTTAAGACCGTTTGAATCAGAGATAACTCTTTAGCGAATTACAGGAATGTTGTAATCAATCATATGCTTTTGTTGTTAATAAAAATACTGGCCTCGTACTGCCGATTAGTTTTATTGCATACAAAAGCGCTGCATTAAGTTAATTAATTAAACGCTTTTGACTTCGATAAAAACACAAGAAAAAATAGTTGTGTGTAGGTGTACGCGGTAGCCAGTAAAGCAGCTCAAACGCTTCACTTCAATATTTTCAAGTCTTATTAGATAAAGACTAAATATCTTATTAGAACGTTCGTTTAGTGGAAATCATATTTCAGAATAACATTAAATTTTCTTTGAAGCCAGGTAACTCCGATATCTGTTTCACAAGGTGCGTCTCTACTCTCAGAACGACTAGAATACGGTGGCGGATAGAGGGAAGGTTAAGTGAGACAGGCTGCTGTGCTGTGGTAGTTGAGCTGGGCAAACATAGGGGGCTGAGATGGAGGCTAATTGCAGCCGGGGCGACTGACTGGATCTCCCGGGAATGCAAGCGCTGCTATTGGTTCTTAGCCTGATGTCGATTTGTCAATGATATTGATATTCAAGTACATGAGCTGCTGAATTTTTATTGCTAACATTAAAGTGTTCCTTAATGTTACGAATCTTAATCAGCCGGACGAAACGTATTATGTTATTCACCGGACAAAACCGCGAATGTGTAAACGATAGATGGTAGCTGAGAAGAGGGTGGGGCAAAGCCGGAAGTCTAGTCCAGACCAAAGAGAGTATAAAATACAAAAATCATAAAAAGAATCCTTCAACTTTTATAATTTTTGTACGTTTTCTAGCGTAGAAGCTCCTAAAAAGAACTATTGCAGGATTTGTGATAAAGAAGATGTGAAAACATTATGTGTCACTTGAGAAATCGCTACCTAATTTTCTGTAACCTGTTTTCATAGCCACCAGCAACGTGCACTGAATCTACTCATCATTCTGATTACGTTCCTGTGAGGCAAAAAGTTTTTCAAACTACGGAGTCGGGACGACAGGTGGGTCATCATTTCCACAACGGATGAAAAGTTTTGACTATTTTGAGTAGTCTGTTAAGCAGAACATAACAGAAACGAAAATAAATAAAAATTAAAGTATGATTAATACAATTTTAAATACATTTTAAACACGGCATGATTTAGATGACACAAGATGAAAAAATGAGATTCTAGAAACACGGAAATTTTATATTTCGAGATTTTGTAAATACAATAGGTTATATTAAATATTTTGTAATGAAATGATTATTTACATTTTTTATTTATTTTGTATACTCATTAATTTTTCGCTTCATAATATTGATTTACTTATATCTTGTAATCTTGTTCCAGTTCTTAATTAAGATTATCTTATATTATGTATTCTATAAATATATTTAATTCGGAAACACTTTTACATTTAATCTGAATAATAACATTATTAACCTTGAGAAACGAACCTTCAAAAGAATATTCTTTATTCTTTATTTTTTAGTACTGCAGTTACGCACATGCATAGGGTTAGATGGATATAAGGAATTCATTTTACTTTCTCGTATACATACGTATATACGGAGTAGTATATGTAGATAGAGAAAGTTGTGTAATGCTGCGGAAAATTGATTTCTAGATTTCAACTGAAATTCACGTTTTGGGACCCCCTGATACCGAAAAAGTGTTGTTTTCTTTTCAAAGCGTCCATCCGTCCTTCTGTCTGCCCGTCTGTCCGTCTGTCTGTGAACACTACTAGCGCCTAAACCGCACGTACGATCTTTTCCAAATTGAAGAAACTCCTGTCTCTCTGGGTCTAGTTGAAGCTTTGAAATTTTGAAAAACATTCATTGAAACTGGAAGTATTTTACATGAAGCCCCCTGGACATTTTCAAAATTATCTCAAAAACCACTTAAAATTTTTTCTTTAAATTTCTTGTAAGAACAGAGTAAAATACACTTATGAAAGTGGCATACGTTCGATTTCCACGGTTAACTAGATTTTGGAAATTGCAAAAGTTTGAATTTTTCCGGCGTCATCCTACAATTATAAAATTGAAGTCAGATTTTTCCTTCAAATGAAATTTGTTGTCCATTAATAGTTTTTTTATTAATGTCATGTAGACGGTTTTTGAAAATTGTAGTAGTTTTCGTTCAATAGGGCGTGAAATATTTGCAATGTTAAAAAAATTACAGAAACAGGATTTTCTCAAAAATGGCTCCAAATTTTTTCTTTCAATTTCCGGTAGGGGTAGTACCAATTGCACCCTATCCTATGACAAACGCCATATTGCTCTATTCTTTTGTTGTTTCAAAAATTACAAAAATGTAATTTTTTTCATGTCTCTCACGTCGGAAATATTTACATAAGTAGCGATTTCTTCTCATTATTAGATTTATGTGTACATGTGCTTTAAATAATGTCAAATAAAGTTTCTCAAAAACTCAACAGCTTTCTGTAAAAATGAGCTCAAAATTCCGCATTTTCAGAAACGCTCAAGAGCCGTTTTCTCAAAAATGGCTCCAATTCTTTTCCTCATTTTTTCCGTGTATATTGTTATTGGCACTGTTTTATAAGACGTAGAGTTCATTTTGGTGTATTCTTTTGTTTTTTCAAAAATTACACCTATGTAATGTTTTTGAAATACCTCTCACGCTTTTAATATTCACATTTACATCGATTTGTGTTCATGATTACATTTATGAGTGGAAGTGCTTTAAATGACTTCAATTCAACTTTTTTGAAAACTCGACGGATTTCGGAGAAAAAGAGCTTAAAATTTCGCATTTACAGTAATGCTTAGTTCCCATTTTCTTAAGAACGGCTTCAAATTTTCAATGAAAATTTATTATTAGAAAACCGAAATGTTGAGAAATGTCAAAAAAATATACTTAGGGCGACCATAGATTGCAGTTGGCCAGAGAATGGAGCAAGACCTTAAAATTCTTTGAGCGGTGGCAGCAGGCAAGAAGGAAGAGCAAGACTGTACAGTACTAGTCCATACCAAGGAAATTAGAAAACTTTACTACGAGAAAGTCTGTGCCATTCTGTAGCACCACTAGTTTTTTTTTACTTTTCTGCAAAATGCCTACCTCAAGGGTCCTCTGTTCAATTATTGTAACGGGATCTACAGAATTAAAAAAATAATTTATGGACAACTGTTCGAGTGAAGGGTGGAAAAATTGATTTTTAATTTTGAGAAAATTTTGATTTGATTTTCGTAATAGTACGAAGATTACAGCAAGACAATACTTTTTTCAGTTTTTGGATCTTTCCATGACTAAAAGTTAATTAAAAATGGTGTTAAGGGGACACGAATCCTCTTACACTGCTGTCTATTTTTACTTTCGTACGTTGCATTTATAATCCTTTATTTCTCAAAATTTCTTCATAAGTGTGTTCTCCCATTACAAACAGTAATGGAAGTGATAGAAATTTTTTAAAGATGTCTCAGTTACTCTTAAACTTTTGAGCATGTTTTTGATTGGTGTGACACAATATCCCAAATGAAGTTTTAATCAATACTTGAGAAAGATTATCCAAAAATATATTTCTGACTTGTGGAAATTAAACATTAAAATTTGGTGTCTTGGATGCAGTGATTGGTTTTAAAAATGGATTCATAAAAGTAATTGAAATTTGAACATATTTGGCATGGTTACGTGAATGAACACTTCAACTGCACTTCAAAAGATTGACATCAAACACGAGTATGAAACACATCACACAAATGCTCATTCCATCATTAAGGAGCCCAGACATAATCGATAAGTAGACTATTGAAAGGAAGAGATAAGTTGAAGAAATACAAAAGTGAAATGATTTTGGGGTAAGGTAGTTAAAAGTTTGATGAAATTACAGAATCTGACTAATAATTTTTCAGTGCGTTTTCCCAAAAATTCAGTTCTTCTACAATCAGGTAAGATATCTCTTAACCATTGCATCTACATTTCTTAAACTTTTTATCGTTGTATAAAAGAGCATGTCCTATGTAGTGCGTTAAACAAATTCTTTCAGTTGACAATTGTTTTGCAAAAGATATTAATATATTCTTAAGGGGGGGATGTCAACGATTTCGCATTACTGTGTGAAAATATTTTTTTCTTATGAACTATTTACAATAAAATTTTGATATTTTGCACACAGTTGTTACATGAGTCAGAGTGCATTACAAAAAAATTCAAAGCTCCCTAATGGTTATTTATCAAAATATTAATAAAAAATTTTAACAATGTTATCGATTGTTGAAAGTGCAATTATTTCATACATTTTTAACTCTACTATTTTAAAATTGAAACAGTTGCATAGCAACACAATAAACTATTTACTGAAGCAAAATTAATTATTTTTACCCCTTATCTGATTTTTTATGAATATATCAATTTTGTACTCAAAATGTGGAGTAAACAAATGCCACTTATTTGCTCACCAAAAAAACATTATTAAAGTAAAAAGGAAACTTCTGCTTCAGTAATTACATTTAGCATATTTGTACATACCTGGCAAATTTTGTTGTAACAGGTTTAGTAGTTTCTAAGGAAAATGTCACTATGTAATCAAAAATGTAGTTTTCGGGAAATGGACAACAAAGTTTTATTACAATTTCTTTTCATAAAATACATAATTAATGTGCTCCATATCCATAAAATTCTTAATTTTCATCTTCTTCTTCTCTGTTCAAAGCCCTCTTCTTTGTTCTTTTTTCTTTGATGAGCTTATTAATGGCATTTTCTGCTTTTTGGAGTCTCTTTCTGTCAACGTCATTGAGTATGGTCTTCATTTAAAACCCTGGCACAATGTTCATTTTTTCTACTACAGAATTTCTGGTTGAGTTCCCTGAGTTAAAACATAAAACTGCATCATATGTGGCTATTTTAATTATAGTGGAGCCTGCAAATTGAGTTTTTCTGCAACGACGCCATACCAAACTATTAAAACTTTCATTGGGATTCTGTGTTTTCCCATGTACACACTTTTTGAGGAGTTCAGGTACTGGAAAGGACTTAAATACTGGTTTTATTGCATTCATAACTGGAACTGGTAATGAATTTTTATGGCTGTAATTTTCACCAGTACCTTCTTTTCTTTTGTATCCACACCATGATTCATTACCATCAGGGCACAACGAATGTATAGGGTTAGCATTAGTGGAAATTTTATGGAAAAAAATTGCCCACACTGCTCTTTTCATTTTCTCTACACTGTCACAGTTTTCTCTAATGGCTTTTCCATAGTACACTTGTAAGGAGTCAATTGCTTTCCCTGTCAAAGCCCCTTTCCCCCTAATGGTTTCCCATCTGACAAATGTTTGTTTTTCATGTCTTTCACTAGCCTTCGCAATCGACCACCCATTCTCTTTTGAATGTGCCCAACACATTCCAGTTTTTTAATGACACATTCACTACCATATGGTTTACTGTCAAACACACTTTTGAATAAAGAAGAATCTCCATCTCCCAGATATTGAGTGTATCGCACTCCATACTGTGGTACTGAACGACCGAACATCATTTTTACAGCTGCACTCTCCATTCCACCATTTGCACCAGAATAATTTCTGCAGCATTTCAGTTTATATCATTCCTGCCAAATGCTTTCTTCATTAACATCATCTTTCACCGATCTTGTGGCACATTCATGGCAATATTTTGACATGCACTGAACATCAATTACCTTTCCTGTGTCAATACTTATAACAGATGAGAACCCATGGAGAGAAGTGTGCCCACGTTTCATCCACGTGCCATCAACACTTACACATATGGCCTTCTGATCTTCTAATTCACTAACAATTTCAGAAACAGCTTCTCTCATATTGTTTTCACACACTTCATTTTAGGGCATTACACAAGTTTCTATTGTACTTTTCAAACTTCACAGGGGGAGGTGGCATATTCATTAGAGCACTAAAAGTCAAAGCTCCTTCCCTTCCATTCCCAATACACCGCATATCATATACCAATCTCACATTTGCTTCATGAAAATAATCAGTTTTCTTTGATGTTGGAAAATCATGAATTACGCCACACACTTTGCAGATAATTTGTAAGATGCATGCCACACCAACACGTTGTGCAACACTTTCCTTTATGGAAAGCACATTCTTACCACCACAATACGAGCATGAACATGTCATATTCACTGCATGGGAAAGTAATTCCAAATCAATAAATCGGAAACCTGATGAATTTTCGTCTGGTAAGTTCATGTGAACATTACTATCCACACTCAGCTTTGCCCATGCACGAGATGGAAGTCGCAATTCTCCCAGTTCATCATTTTTACTGTTTTCATGACGAACATGTTGATTGCCACAGAATCGTCGCTTTTTGAATGCAGGTTTTGACCTACCCATATTTCACTTCGAAGTAGAATACACTATCTCAATGAAATAACCTCGCAGAACACAGTACTCACCACGCGGCAAAAACCCAATGCCTCACAGCTGCTCTTCTGTTTCTTGTTTACATTTCTTTATAATGCATGGAGAGTGCTGCCATCTACGGAGTTCTGAGAGTATGAGAATATAATAGTTAAAAACCTGTGTATGAGAAATTCGGCAGGAACATTATTTGTCAAATTTCATTACAAATAATGACGGGAGTATATGTAGCGCAGAAGTGGGCGTGGCACTCCCATGGCTAGCCTGCACCGCTTGGAATATTTTTTAAAATTTAAATGATTTAGAGACGTCTGATCGATTTCAAATTTTGCAGAAATGTACATCGCGCACTGTACTAACGAAAAACGATGATAACACAAAATCGGTTTTTTGACAGAATTCGATGACATTCGATGTCATTCGATGACAAAAATCTTATTAGTTATTCAATTTTTTAATAAATTAATTAAGCTTCCAATAATAATTTGTTCTCGTATTTCAAACAATTTTTATATTCGATATCCACTGTTAAAAGTCTGTGTGTCAGCATACATAAATTTACACGAAATGCATACCAGTATCGAAAAATGTTTAAGCAAAATTTAATTTGTACCTCCAATTTAAAATGTTTATAACTACAAGGCAAAAAATATAAATTAATCAAGCGCATGCAGTAATTTTCGGGAAAAGGTTTTTTTAATGTAAAAATTTCATTTTCATAACTCATGCATGGGCAGACCGGGCGCCCGAGACCCTCCAAATCAAGAGGCCTGATGAGAAAAATATAGTAAAAAATAGAAAAATAAATAAGAACTGGAGAAAATTTCATAACTCATAAACTCATAATTTTATAAGTTGTTGTTTAATTGTCTGATATTTCATATAATTTTAAAATAATTTTTCACTTTAAAGAGGTAATTATAGTAATTAAAGAGGCAGTTACATTAGTGGTAAGGCAGGACTCTGAAATGAATCAAATGGCTCTAATCTTAAAATAGGTGCCATTGAAATTCATATTTATTATTATCGTGTTTTTAAACAAGGAATTTTATTAAACACTAACTAAACACAATTTTTAGCGTTTAAGCTCACCACGGAAAGGGTATTATTCGATTACTAAATACTTTTACTTAAAACTATTATTTAAAATATATTTCTAAAAACGTTTCTAGCTTAAACGTAATAATTTTTGTTATTTGGTGAAATAAAATAACTCATAGTTTTTTTATTCAACTTACACATTTCGAATTGGGGGAGTGGAATGGGGAGGCTATGTATCAGCATTGCCTCCGGCCCAAAATTGTCTAGCTTCGGCACTGACTCAAGCATACAGTCAGATATTAGCATGAATGTTCTTGTGCTATTATATAATTAGAATGGTAAGCTAACTGGTTCGGAAGTCTTCTTTGCTTAAATTCTCATACATTGTCCTAGATATATAGGAAGGAAATAAAATAAACTTTGTGTAATACGGCATTAGTTTAAAAATTGTGAACATATTTTTAATACTTTAATATATTCAAATACAATAAAATTTTTACCTTGTATTATTATAGTAAACTTCCATTTATTGGAAGCTGTTCTTAATAAAAAACACTTTTATACTTAAAAATGATGAAAGATAATATAAATATATTTAGAAACAGAAAATTTAGAAAATTTAATCTGCTGTAAATACAATGACAAAGCAAGTATAGAGATATGCAGTCGACTCCGCTTATAGTGAACTCGGCTATAGTGAACCCTAGGTTATAGTGAACTAAAGTCACTGGTCCCGTTTCACTTACATTACAAATAAGCATGAGAAGATTAGAAGTTATAGTGAACCTGAACCTCGGCTATAGTGAACGTTGGAAGTACGTTCTGGAAATTAATTAGATATCTTATGTTATTAGGCAATTAAAAGCGCCCTGGAGAGATGGACATGTTCCAACAGTGCAATAGGCATTGAAAGGTGTGAAGACTGCATTACGACACTTAGAGCCAGAGGACAATGCAGAATCAAGTACGAAGAGAGCACGAACTCTGGAGCAGGATCTACAGAAATTACTAATGAAAAATGTACGAAGCAAACAATTGAAAATAATTGATTTTTTAAGCACAAATAAAGATATTGAATTATCATTTCGTGCTATTAAGGAATTTAGCTGTATCTTTATATTAATAAAATCAAGCATTGTGGAGAAATTCTATTTAATTTTGACATCATCGGATATAGTGAACCTCTGATATAGCGAATGAAACATGTTAGTCCCAGAAGTTCACTATAACCGGAGTCTATTGTATATAAGGAGAAAATATTGACAAAGCACTTCACTTGAGAAAGTTTCAAAAATCGAAAGTAAAAGAAAGTAAACTAATTGTGAATATAATTGGTCATAACAATATAAAAAATGACTCATGACCTAGTGAAGGAAGTAAGGAAATCTTACTTCATGGTCAACATTTTAAACAAAACTAAAGTGCATTCCAGACGAGTTATCGCACATCTACTGCAGATGACCCAAACAGATACGACGAAGTTTTCCCTCATAACACCCTCTGCCGGTGCTCAAGTGCCTGCCCGCTCGCCTGCGCGCCGCCATCAGCCGCGGGATCTCTAGCGCCGCAATCACGCCGGGCGGCGCGGCCGCCACAAAAACCCGCGGGCATTAGCGCGCTTGTCAATAATTGAGGCGCCGCGACCCGCGCGCCCGCGCCCGGGCGAGTGGGCGAGTGAGCGAGTGGGCGGCGGCCGGCCGAGCGACGTGGCAAAGCCACAAAGTGGGCGAGTGGGCGAGTGGGCGGCGGCCGGCCGAGCGACGGGGCAAATCCACAAAGTGGGCGAGGGCGAGTGGGCGAGTGGGCGAGTGGGCGAGTGGGCGAGTGGGCGAGTGGGCGAGTGGGCGAGTGGGCGAGTGGGCGAGTGGGCGAGTGGGCGAGTGGGCGAGTGGGCGAGCAAGCAGTGGGCGAGGCGAGGGCGAGTGGGCGCGAGTGGGCGAGTGGGCGAGTGGGCGAGTGGGCGAGTGGGCGAGTGGGCGAGTGGGCGAGGCGAGGGGCGAGGGCGAGTGGGCGAGTGGGCGAGTGGCGAGTGGGCGAGTGGGCGAGTGGGCGAGTGGGCGAGTGGGCGAGTGGGCGAGTGGGCGAGTGGGCGAGTGGGCGAGTGGGTGCGGGCGAGTGGGCGAGTGGGCGAGTGGGCGAGTGGGCGAGTGGGCGAGTGGGCGAGTGGGCGAGTGGGCGAGTGGGCGAGTGGGCGAGTGGGCGAGTGGGCGAGTGGGCGAGTGGGCGAGTGGGCGAGTGGGCTATGGGCGAGTGGGCGAGTATGAGTGGGCGAGTGGGCGAGTGGGCGAGTGGGCGAGCGGGCCGAGTGGGCGAGTGGGCGAGTGGGCGAGTGGGCGGCGGCCGGCCGAGCGGCGGCAGCGACGTGGCAAAGCCACAAAGCCCGGCGGGCGGCTGGAGCACATGTTCTGCTCTTGAAAAATGAATTAAGGGGCTCGTACACGCACAGCAGTTTTACGCTCCCATGTTCGCGCGTAGCGAGTTTAACCGTAACCGGAAGGTTTCTGGATCGGCTCCGATAGCTTCGGGGTAATACCGTTGCTTGTGCAGTATCGTTGAACCGGGAGCGGTAGCTCGGTGCATCAACTGATGTCACTGCAGCACCTGTGACCGGGAGGTTCTAGGTTCGAGTCCTGGCGGCGGCAGGATTTTCGACACTAGCTTTTCAGCTAGGTCGAATTCAGTCGCTGTCTGGAGGAGAATTGTAGCGGCCGGCTGCTCTTATAGGTAGTTTTCCGCGGTTTCTCTGATCAACACCAGGCGAATGGCGGAGCAGTACTCTAACAAACTGGCCACGCGCGATCTTCCCTTCCTTTTCCTATCCTTTCCTCTTTCACACACACACTAACATGCACCACTACCACATATTCCGGGAGACCGGTCGGGAGCTTAGAGGTTGTCCCCGCTGGGGAGGTGCCCCTCAGGTGGGAGAGTCCTGGTAGAAACCCCACTAGCCGACGGTAGGACGGCGCCGAATCTCGCCATCCAGCGGGGCAAGATCACCGCCATCTCCCGAGAAAAAACATGTTCTACACTTACGGGACTAATGACCAAAGCAGTAGACGTGCTCGAAAACATAAAAAAAATCAATTAATCAAAAAAGTGTTGTTGAGTGTGAAGATCTAGTGTTCGAAACTAGATGGAGTCGGATGATTTATACAAGTTCTTGCAACTACTACAAAACTGACCCAACCACCTGCTGGAGCAGAATTCTAGTGACCGGCAATTTTTCGTTTTTTTATCAATATGAGTTGAATACGATAACAATATCTTAACATACGAATTACGAGGTGCAAAAGATCTTCTCTTCATCACTGACCCCTCTCATTTTACATGCATACACATAAAATTACGTGTACTACACTACTCACATGTCGTAAGTTCAGTAGGCAGTTTAGAGCTTGACCTGCTGGGGATAAATCTGATTACGGAAAACCCTGCAATCCAATGTGTGTTCTCAACTTTGGAATTAATGTCGATTTTATTTCCAGGAAAACAAACGAGTTTAAATCGCCATCTAAAAGGGAATGAGTTCACACACAAAACACAAAACCCAAACACAAAACAAATGAGTCCACAGCTTTTTGTAGTCGCACCAGTCTTTGAGGGGTTGATAAGCAGAACTCTTGATTTCAAAGGGCCCTAGAGATGTAGAACAAGATACCAGGCATTGTGTTGGAGTTTCCTTGGCGAGGAATCTTGGGAATGTGCTGACAGGGTTAGAACGAGTGAAGGAAACAGGTGAGAAATGTACTTTGTTGATAAGGAAAAACATTGTAGTAAAGCACCAGAGATAAATTCAGATGTATAGACAAGCAGTTTCATAGAACAAATCCATTGGTTGAAACACTGAAAATTCAGAGAACAAAGGAATGAATAGGCCAATATACGTACTCTGGCATGTTAAATGAGATGGAAAAGTTGCATTAGAATGCAATGGTATACCAATGATATGTCAAATGACACACCACCAATAAACAACATACTAGTGGAATAAGAGGAAACAAATTTAATTTGATGGGTATGTGCAGATCGATTTATTCGTATATGACATCAGTCACTTCATTCACTAAGTACAAATGTTCGTATACCACCCTCCAGAATGGACGGCTGATACTAAATACTACCGAAAATGCAACGAGTAACAACAGCATGAATGCTCTTTACTTTCCAACAGATCCACTTCCACCGCCTGAAATTTTACACCAATGTCCCAAATTTTGATCACTTCGTGACGCGAAGGGGGAATCAAATTCAGTGTGTGCCACAGATCCATCGGAAGAGGGCGCTCGGGGGTGGCGGGGGCGGGGGGGGCAGGTGGCGGCGCCGGGGCTCCCGAGGGTCGTGTGACGCGCTCCTCACGTGTGTCAACACGTTACCCAGGCAACGGGCGTCACACAAACACTGGCGGCGGTGGTGGCGCGCCAGAGGGCGGGGCAGGCGGCGAGGGAGCGGCGGGGGCGAGCGACACGACCCGGGCGGCGCCTGGCCTGGGAGGGGTGGGGGGCGGCACTGGGGAAGAGGAACGCGGGGCAAAGGTGGGATGAGATGAATGAGGGAATGGTGACGAGGCACCGGATTGAGGCATGAGGAAGAGGTATTGGGAAAGAGATTATGGAGAAGACGTACTGGGAAGAGGCACAGGAAAGTTTGAAGGTCAGATACGAGGAAGAAGCACGAGGAAGAGGTACTGGAAAGACGTACGGGGAAAATGGATGGACAGCAAGATACGATAGCAGGGATAAGGATAAGAGGTGAAAGGAAGAGGTACAGAGGAAAGGTTGAGGGAAGAGGTACAGGGAATAGGCACGAATAAAGGACAGGGGAAGTGATACGAGAGAGAGGCATGAGAAAGAGGTGCAGGAGAAAGGGAAGGAAGAGATTCGAGGAGCGGCCCAGTGATGAGATATGGAGACGAGGAACGGGGGAAGACATACAAGAGGATAGGTGCGGAGAACAGGTATGAGGAATAGGTTCGGGGGAAATGGTAAGAGAAAGAGTTACGGGGAAGAGGCACGAGGAAGACATCGAGAGAGGGGAGGTACGAGGTAGGGGAATGGTAAAGAGGTACCCGGGTTCGGGGAGGAAGCACGGGGAAGAGGAACTGGAAAAGGTACGGGAAAGATGTACGAAGGAAAGGGCACAGGGTGACGGTGGGGGCGGGAACAATGACGTGAAGAAGTATGATGAGAAAGGATAGCGGAGGAGCGTGGGGTGTGGAGTGCAGAAGGGCTAGAACGAGCCTGACGGCGGCCATGAGCGACAGCAGTGCGGGTGGGAGGCGTGCAATGGCGAGGGCGTTGCGCTGTCACAGGGCCAGGCATCCAGGCAATCGCGGAGATGGGTGTTGTGGAGTCTGGTGTGAAGTGCGAGAGAAGGAGAGCGTGGACGCGTGCATCTGCTCGGGGACAGGTGCAGGGGGGGTGACGGGGCGAGGCGGGATCGCACAGTGCGGGGGGGGCGCCGGAAGGGCGGAGGGATGGCGCGGCGGCGAGGGGGGCCCTGCGGCGGATGCACGGGGTGGGGCGGGGTGGGGGCGGGGCGTAGATGCCAGGTGCCATTTCCGCGAGGGGGTGAGCGAACAAGCGCCGAGGAAGCGGGTACATCGTCCGATGGGATCGGCAGAAAACTGAGCGGCGCGCAGGCAATCGGCGCCACTGCAGAGGGTGCGCGGCAGGCAGATGGACATTCGCTTGGTTGGTTCGTTAGTGATTTCGGGCGCGTCAACAGCTTAGCTCATTAGTCCCGTAAGTGTAGTCCGTGTTTTTTCTGGGGAAGATGGCTGTGATTTCCCCCCACTGAATGGCGAGATCCGGCGCCGACCTACCGTCGGCTAGTGGGTTTTTTTCTCCAACCAGGACTCTCCCGCCAGCGGGGCACCGCCCCAGCCGGGACAAGCTCTAACCTCCCGACCGGTCTCCCGGAACATGTGGTAGTGTAGTGCATGTTAGTGTAAGTATGTGTGTGTAAGGCGAGAGAACAGGACAAGGAAGAGGAAGGAAAGATCGCGAGCGGTTTGTGGCCCGTTTGTGATAGTACTGCTTCGGCATTCGCCTGGTGTTGATCGGAGAAACCACGGAAAACTACCGATCAGAGCAGCCGACCGCTAGAATTCTCCTCCAGACAGCGACTGAATTCGACCTAGCTGAAAAACTAGTGTCGAACATCCTGCCGCCGCCAGGACTCGAACCTAGAACCTCCCGGTCAGAGGCGATGCAGTGACATCAGTTGATATACCGAGCTAAAGCTCCCGGTCGGAGACGCGGTGATGCTGATGTATGGATGAAAGCCGTCGAAAATTTACGAGCGTCTCTTGAAGAGGTGGGCTCGGCCACATTCACTCCACGATTATCAGGCTTCGTATTCCGGTCAACTCCAGTGGGAATAGTCATTCATCAAAACGGATCGCGCCGTTCTTTTACAAGATTCGCCAGTTTCCTATCTCATTACTCCTATCGTATCTAAATTACCCCATTGCTCATGGATATAATCATTTCAGATAGGAATCCACGTTCAATATGGAGATGCACAGTAAAGTCCTAGTGCAATATGTTACGTTCATCTTGCTTTAAATACGGCTATGTTCTTACAAAAAATTTCCACGGGGAGAAAGAATACGACAAAAATGCTGTTGATAAATTGTTCGTGGAAACCCTACAGCAAGTTTTGTTGTTATTATTGTTGTTGTTATTATTATTACGATTATTTTTTATCAAAATATTGTACTGGAAAAGGATTAATTGTATTATAGAATCATTCGGAGTGTAGCCTACACACAAAAAATCTCATTTCAAATGGTAGAGAATCTCTAATTGAAGAAATGTCATTAATTTTTTTTATCGAAAGTAAAGAATGCGTTTTGTTTATAAATAGTTAAAAACTGAAGTAGGTTTAGTCATAGAAAAATTGAAATTGATAGTTGAAAGATGTAAAACTTCCTAAAATGTTGAAATCCAAGTACCACTAGAATTCTGAGAATTTTTTAGTGAGAAAGAGAAATTTGTAGGGATACGACAGATACAAATAATAAGTAAAATTTGAAAAATTATGTTCTTTCGTTTAGGATAGGTCTGCAACGTTATTTAGCGTTGCTGGACTTCATGGAGATTTTTTAAATTTCTCGCAGTGTTACCAATTAGTTCCCTAAGGGCCTGTTTCACAGGTGTCTGATAAAGTTCCGACTACTAATCAGACAGATTATATGTCTGTTCCATAAAAGTGTCTGATATTTACTTTTCATTTCATCAAGGACTTTCTTGTATATTTTATTCTTGGATATTTTATATATGAAATATATCTTTATGATAAATAATCTTGCTGATTGCACTTTCACCAGCGGCAACGCCGCATTTTCAACTCGAACGCGGTCTGTACGCGCGAATTCGGACTTGTTTTGCTCATGGAAGTGTGAGGTGTTTTTCGTGTTTTTCGCTTCATTCGTTGTTATTTTGTGTTACAGTTTACTTCGGCGTGAGCTGTGTGCGAGTTTGGTGTAAAAGATTGTTTTATTGCATCATACTTTGTGTGTGTAGGAATTTCAAAATGTAAACGGGAAAGAAGTGAGAAAGAGGAGTTAATTTTACAAGTGAGGAAACATACTTGTATCCGTCGATGCGGAGAGGAAAAATATTATTGAATATTAAGTAAATGGCGCTACCATATATAATAAGATATGACAAGGATATAGCATGGATAGCTACTGAAAAGGCTTTTAACAGTTTGGTGGGGGATGCTTTTTGCGATGGGAACATCTTAAATGAAAGTATGAAGTCCTGAAGAGAGATGAAGAAAATCTAATTATAGGTGTTCAAAGTTCTTTTGAATGGAATTTTAAACATTATAACGAATTTTTGTTTCACATATTTTTTTCTTTTATATTTTAGAAAAAATAAATACATACATGTACATTTTTTGCTTTTTTTATTACCATAAATTCCGTTCCCTAGTGATTATTAACAAAACGTATTCATAAGGAAGCTGCCTCCAATTTTCATTCACAAAGAAGACAATTACAAAAACCGATAAGTGAAATTCACAAAGCTATTGGTGATATCTTCACAACTCTATTAAAGAACCCTCAAATTCCAATGTCTATCACTTTAGTAGATGATTATAGAAAGATAATAACTTTATTAAATGATAACTATCAGTATCACACATTTCTTGATCCAAATAATGAGATAAATTCTGCTATCACACGTAATATCCTAACTGACTATTCCGAAAGTGAAATCGGTTGTGTACTTACAGCTCACGAAATTAACATCCTGAAACTTACACATCTGCTACGAAAAAACGAAACCTCAATGTCGTCTGCGCAATATAAGTTTGAGACTCATTAGTACTCGAAAAAATATTTAAAATTACCAAACTGTTCAACTCAATAGTCTCAATGGAATTTCGAAGAAAAGATTGTCCTTTAGTTTGGTGCAAACTTTGTCAAAAACCGGGACACAGAATAAACTATTGTAAAGTTCCATTTAAATGTTTACTTTTAGGAAATAACAATGAAACAGGAAACTAATCTAGCAATAAGCTTCCTAAATTTATCAAATGTAGCGGTAATCACTTGCACTCAGATCAAAATTGCCCATTCTATATTGCAAGGCGAAAGACATCCTCAAGTTTTCCTATGCTAACTCAATTAGAAGTAATAACTCTATGCCACAATCTGCTCCACAAGCCACTCCCCAACTTCTAATTTCCAAAAACGTTACAAATGTGTATCCTCCCACCCCGCAGAGGGCAAACGCTGCTTATAGGGTGCTATCCATACCTCCCTATCTTTCTCCCCGCCTCTCCCCATTTTTTCTGATCATGTTCACTATATCATTAAAGTTCCAATCTTAATTATTCAATCCTGAATACAATCGTGTCTTCAATCGTTCCTTAATTCCTATAATTCGTACATTTCCGTTCATGGATAAGAACAAACTTAATAATTTAATGAACTTAAAATGGAATGCCAATGGCATCATGGCAAAAAAATAATTTTTAAGATTCTTGTTTGCTGCACGAGAGATGTAAAAAAAATAGTAAAATATGTTTGGAGAGCATATAAAATATTTGAATGTTCATACAGAGGTAAATAGAAATAGTATAGAGGTATAAGACTTCCGTGGTTCCTCCTATGAAAATGATTTACATTAATTTGGTATGCGTAATGTTGCTTTCAAGTTTCGTTAATATGAGGTGTGTTATAAGAGGAATGATGGGACAGCAAATGGATGGCTCAGTGTTAGCGTTGTTCTAAGACTCGGAACGTTGCGAG
>BLKR01005010.1:0-91735 GCA_011170035.1 Teleogryllus occipitalis
CCGTCGCCGTCGCCGCCGTCGCCGCCGCCGCCGCCGCCGCCGCCGCCGCCGCCGCCGCCGTTGCCACCCGCTACGCCGCCGCATTGCCAACCCTCGAACCGCAAATAAAGGAACACAATATTTTCCGAATATTATTTCTGTCTACTTGAAGATTGATTACCAGTGGTTCCTGGCGCTGACAGATAATTGCTGCTAATTTCATTAGACCCGTAAATGTAGTGCATGTTTTCTGTTCGGGAGATAGCTGTGCTCTTTACCCGCTGAATGGTGAGACCCGGCGTCGACCTACCGTCGGCTAGCGGAATTTTCCCTAACCTGGTATCTCCCATCAGTGGGGCACCACCCCAGCCAGGACAAGTTCTAAGCTCCCTACTGGTCTCCCGGCATGTTTGGTAGTGTGATGCATGTTAGTGTGTGTGTAAGGGGTGAGGATAGGACAAGGAAGAGGAAGGAAAGATCGCGCGCGTTCCGTGACCCGGTTGTTTGGGTGCTGCTCCGGCATTCTCCCGGTGTTGATCAGAGAAACAACGGAAAACTACCGATCAGAGCAGTCAGCCGCTAGAATTCTACTCCAGACAGCGACAGAACTCGACCTAGTAGATGGCTAGTGTCGTCGAGACTCTAACCCCAGGACCTCCCTGTTAGAGGCACTGCAGTTGATGCTCTGAGCCCCCTTTCCCGGTCTGCCTACGTGACAACTCGGGGTGGGGTAGAGCGATGTGGTCACGTACGCGGGGGGGCGGTTAGTGTTCGGGTGGCATTCTTGTATCAGACCACAACAGCAGCAGTTGCAAGATACAAATCGTAATGAGAGCATACAACATTAGATTACATTAGAAACGATCACACGATGAATAACTAAACAAGTAAAGGAGCCAAATGGAGCTCTTCAATTTTCAGTTGCATCGCGCTGTAAGATTTCATTTTTTTCTTAATAAGCATCGGCAACACTGCAGTGACATCATCACAATTTGAAGCCTCTGATAGATAACGGAACACCCTCTCCGCTGCCAGCCGCTCGATATCAAGTAGACAAAAAAAATTTCAGACAATTCTTAATGTGTATTTTAGACAGCCGTTAGTAAAAGCGGTTCTGTCAGCGCTTGCGTAGCGTGCGAAATGTTCAATTTTAGTGCTAGTGCTACAATTAAGGCAATGCTCAACTATCAGATAAATTTGTGAATGCAACAAAGAAAACCAAATAATTTTCGTCTGACCGCATTAGCTACTAATGACCTTAATGGATTTTGTAATTCGTATACTTGAAATAATATGAAAGTTAGTATGACTGTCTAAAAAATAGTGTTTGACACAAGTAGTAAAAGTGATTATATTTTGCTCGTAGAATTGTGCCATACGACCGATTGGCCCCGTGACGCTACCTTTTCTACTCGCAAAATAAAATGTCACATTTACCATTCGTATCAAAAAATAACTGTTTTTAAATGTGTGAATTCTGAAAGAACTGGTTGGTCAAGAACGGCTATATTCCGATTTTCACACACTGTCACTTCAAGGTCCCGAGCTGAAAGGAAAAAGGAACATTGTCTTCCAACCGGGAGCTCCAATACCAAAACATTTAGCCGTAACGAAGCTCCCGATTGGATGATAGAGTCCACCTCTCCGTCCAACTCGTAACCTTGAAATGCCACTGTGTTTAAATCGGAGTATAAGAAGTGCGTATACCAGCACGTGGTTTAGTAGAGCTGACCCGAGCGAATAATCACTGCGGAGGAGAACGGAGTTTCCGTGCTTCCTCATGAATGTAGACTTATTTCTTATGTTATCGTGTTTTGTTTGTTTGTTTGTTGTTTTTTTTTTGTTTTTTTTTAACAAATGTTAAAGTTCAACTTGTGCGAAGACATACGTAAATGTGAAGTGCTGAGAAGTCAAGCGCTAAATATGGCGCATGCTGTTTATTCATTTTTCAAGGAAGCAAACGCAGGCCACCCTAATTTTGGCGTAGCCAAAGTTCAACAGAGAACAAGGACAGCTTGTGACATCGCAGTAAAAAATGTTGGATGCATTTTGAAGATTTTTTAATATTTTAGTTATTGTACTATATTATTTGTTACGATTGTTGTTTAATGAGAGAATAATATTGTAATTGTGTGAATAACTAATAATAATATGGATTTCAACAAGTGAATTGTTTAAAAAAAACTCGTCAGAAATACAGAAAGATTATCCGTGATGAATATTGCCTCTAATTATTTTCAGTTTCTGGAGGCCTTTCTTAGAAAACTCCCAATGACGAGTCTAACGCAGAGAGGAAGAAAGTAACTAGCAATCTGGCAATAAAGCGAAAATATACCCCTTTTTTCTCTGCGCAGCCATTGGACTTCCAGTTTGGCGACTAGTATAAATACGGCATATTGTTCCTTCATCCCCTACTTATTATTATTACTGTTTTATTATTGTAGTTTAGAATTGACTTAGCCAGCTTTCTCTGGAAACTCTTTAAAGATAGAAATAAGTAACCCGATATTGTAGCACACTTAGAGTTACTTTAGTTATACTTTCATTTCAAATTAAATAAGTTAAAGTACTTAATAGCTAGTCTTCTTTTCCGTTTTACTTAATTGAACATTGTTTATCTGCAATTTGGTTGCGGTGCACTCCCTCTTTAACACTGTAACTGAAAGGCGACCAAATTTCAGAAAACTGTTGTTAGAACAGAAAAAAATTATTCCATTATTTCTTAAGAAACAATTCTAAAAACGTTTGCACCGATTGGACTTAATGTTTCATTGAATGAAACGACTTTTTTGAATTCCCCGAGTGTTGTGAATATGTTTCATTGAAATTCATATAATCCTTACTTATGATTATCTGAATATAATGTTCAAAAATTCAAAATAAATACGAACGATAAATTGAATACAAATAAAAATTTTGAAAAGAACCCATTTTTCTTCGATTTACGCATTGTGTATTTTACCAGAATTCTTAATATAAATTTAAAAAGTGTGAATTTTTTTTTCCTAGGGCTTTTATCCAGCCGACAGCCGGTTGTCCTGTACGTCCCGAAGGGACGCATATTCGACCATACACTAGACAAACACTCTTGCGGGCTCCTCTGATCTGGGGTCAGCAGAACGCGAGGCCCTCCGCGACCACACACACAAAGTGAAGGGACAAACAACCATGCCCAAGGCGGGACACGAACCCTCGACCCTTCGGACCGAAGCGCTGAGTCGGTACTCGCTCTTAGCCACCTCGGCCATCCAGGTCGGCAAATGTGTGAATTTACGCATTTAAATTCGAAATGAACGTGAAGAAACACGCGAGCATTTGGAGCTGCTGACGAACGGTTTTCATGAAACATGAATGGTTCGGAGCCCTCGGTGAACGACCGAACAGGTAAACGGTTTAGTGCCCTTGATGAAAGGTCGAATAAATGAACGGTTGGGAGCCCATGGAGCTTTGAACAAATTGAAGGTTCGCGTCCATTGGTGAACAGAAGGGCAAATGAATGGTTGCGTAACATTGATGAACGGTAGAACAAATTAAAAGTTTCGGAGCGCTTGAGGGTCGTCCAGAAATTACGTAACGCTAAAGAGGGGGAGAGGGTGAGGCAGCGTTACATAGCAGTAGGGCATTAGCTTCGTGTTACGTATTCAACATTTGCGTTTACGTATTCAACATTAAGTTTTCAAAATTTGCAGAAATAGTTGCTTTTGCTCCGTCACATACTAAAACATAAAAATATTAACAAATTAAATTAAAAATAAAAATCAATTATTATGCAATTATTACAATAAATGGAAATAATTCATCAATTATACATTGATTGAATGTGTTAGATTACGAAGACAATATGATCTGTAGTATATTCAAGAATACAATGAAATAAGCTCAATAAGCACTCGCCCACGCTTCATCCACGGCGGCTTATTATCAGAAACTGTCTCGTCTATCCATCCTTCCTTCACTCAAAAATTTACCAATCGTATTGTTATGTGCGGTAAGCATCACCAACTAATTCTAACTTTCATTATCATAAATGTTAATATATAAAATTAAGATTATTAATATATTAATATTGATATTATAATATTAATATTATAATTATTTTATAATTAACATAAAATTTATAAAAATTGTTTTTACTGTTATATATTTTCGCTTACTGCGGAGGGAGGGATGTTGTAACAAGCATTACGTAATTATTTAGTGAGGAGGGGTTAAAGCGCGCATTACAGATAAGTTAGAAGGGGCAGAAGGGGTTTTCAAAATACTTTTTCTGCGTTTCGTAATTTATGGACGACCTCTCAGTGCACTGTTGAACAGATGAACGGCTCCAATCCCGTAGAAGTTGGCAACCCTGCGCCGGCTCTTTAATCCAGAGCCTCTCGATGGACGCTGCGCGTAGCCGTCGATTTCTATCCGGCGTTCGCGGAGCCTTCACAGGCTTTTTGTGCCCTCAGCCCCTCCGTCCCCGCCCCGCCGCCGGTGCCTCCCGGCGCCCAGCGGTCGATAATTGGCTAACTGGCTTAATTCCGTTATTGGCGGGCGGCGAGAGCAACCGCCTACCTGATTGCTCCGATAATTTGATCTGCGCCGTCCAAGAGTACGCCGCCGCGTCTCCTGGAGATGGTGCGGGACGCGCGGGGCCTTGGCCGCCGCAGGGAAAAGAACAGCGAACGTGGATTGCAGGTACGTCGGTTGATATAACCGGGACTCAGCGGTGACTCAGTGCATCAACTGATGTCACTGCAGTGCCTCTGACCTGGAGGCCCTAGGTTCGAACACCAACGGCGGCAGGATTTTCGAGACTTGCTTTTAAGCTAGGTCGAATTCATTCGCTGACTGTAGGTGAATTCTAGCGGCCGGCTGCTTTGATTGGTAGTTTTCCGTGGTTTCTCCGATCAACACCAGGCAAATGCTGGAGTGGTACACTAACAAACAGTCCACGGACCGCGCGCGATCTTTTCTTCCTCTTCCTTACCCTATCATCACCCCTTACACACACACTAACAAGCACTACACTACCACACATGCCGGGAGACCAGTCGGGGACTTAGAACTTGTCCCGGGTGGGACGGTGTCCCGCTGGTGGAAGATACCTGAATTACTAACAATCAATCAATCAATCAATTGACTGATGTTATAATTTCGAGCATGAGCAGCAGTATCTTTTTTAATATTTGTTGCGTCTTCGTCGACGCAACACGTCTCTAAACCTTTTTTGAGCGTTCAGCGCCTGGCTTGGAATAATCCCCCGTTAAGTTTTTTTGTCACGTCGCAGTCAGTCAGTACCTTTTTATCCCTTCGGTCAGGGGCAAGGCGCCGTTAATAACCCAGGATTCCCAGACGTTCAGTCATCTAGGAAATCAGTGGTGTCTTGAAATGCTCAACTTTTATGACTTCACGGAGCGTAGTTAAACAAATCTGCTAACGAATTTTACGTCGGTTTCAGTCTTTACGTTCTTTTACGGGATATTCCTGACCGCGCCTCTTGCAATCACCTTCTCATTCTTCCAATGTTTCTCTTTCCTTTTGATTTATACTTCAGAGCTCGCCCTGGAAGTTTGTCTTGTGGCATTCTTTTTATATAATCTAGTCCAGGGGTGTTAAACTTGCAAGGCGTCAATGACCACAACTAAAACCTTTAATGTGGTTGCGGGCCATATTTATAGTACTTGGGCGATTCACACTTGACTTTCCCGTATTGTTGATCTCGTCAGTTTGCTCGACTGCTTTAATCTAAATATAAACAATTTATTTTTTCTACTCCCATTATATAATGATGTTATTTGATGGCTGCAACCGGTTGCATAATGATACCCATTGCGGTACAGATTTCATTATGATATAAGTTCTTGACCAATCGCAGAGAAGCTTACAAACTAAGTATTGACACTTGTTAATTCATTGAGAATGCATCTAATAAATGTTTTGTTCGATTGTGTTCATTAAAAATTCCATTTGATATTATATTATACTTGTCAAATTTAATTTATTTTATTCTTAGTATTTTTTCGTATAATATTATTTAAAATAAATTGGGTCGTAATTTCACTTTGATCCTATTTGACTAGTGCAGTACTCCCTCGCAGGCGGACTGGCTAACCAAAGCCACCTGCGATAGTATGCGAGGGTAGCTGTCTGCTAGGTTACCTTGGCTGAACCCTGCAAGTCAACTGTCACGAAACGATATAATGTAAAAGTTTAACTTATAAAAGTCGTAGAAAAATTACTGTATGAAACTCTACGAAATGGGTAATACCCATTTTTGTGCTGGCGCGAAGTATGTGAGGTTGTCATTCATTTCCTTCCATCCACATGGAACTGAAGAGATTAAAGCAGAAACCAAGTTTTCTGTCTCTGGTGCCCCTGACACTTCCATTCTAAGGGCAGTGCCTTTGCTTTTCGCTAAACCTTACAAAATAATTTCAGAATAATTATTTTGCAATCTTGATATACAGGATGAGTCACGTACCTTTAGCACCTTCTTTAATTTTTGAACGGTTGAAGTTATTAAAATGCAGTTTTCACGAAAGTTCATAAGAGAATAGGGCTAATTGATGCACGTATTCGTTTTGATTTTATCACTTATATTTTGAGAGATATTCAGGTAACTTTGTGTTTTCCAAATGGAATTATACATATTTTTCGTTTATCATGACGAGCGTAAAAAGACGAATCCAATGATATACATATTTTCATATGCTAGACAAGCATTTTTTGAGTAATTCTGATTTTTCGCGACTCGTATTGAATGTATATTTTAAATGTAACAGTCCACCAACCAAGGTCGCGCAGCGCTCTCCCTGCTAGCACGTACTCGGGGCGTTACAATATCCGCTAAATACGAGTCGCGAAAATCAAAATTACTCAAGAAAATGCTTACCTATCACATGACAATATGTATATTATTGGATTTGCTTTTTTACGCTCGCCATGATAGACTAATATATATATATATATATATATATATATATATATATATATATATATATATATATATATATATATATATACGGCGGTTCCATTTAAAAATTCAACGTTACCTCACTATCTCGAAAAATATAAATAATAAAACAGAAATGAATACATGTATTAATTAGCCCTCATGTATTTCGACGAAAACTGCCGTTCAAAAACTTCAACTTCAACCGTTCAAAAACTGTGGGTGGTGCTAAAGTTACACTACTAATCCTCTATACACTTGCCATTAATTGAATTCAAATGAAGTAACTTTAACCACGAGTACCAACGCTCTACGTAAAATATTGGAACCAATATTACATTGTTAACAGTTTCTCAAATCCTCCATTACCGGTAGCGGTAGCTCAGTGCATCAACTGATGTCTCTGCAGCGCCTCTAACCGGGAGGTCCTAGGTTCGAGTCCTGACGGCGGCAGGATTTTCGACACTAGCTGTTCAGCTAGGTCGCATTCAGCTGCTGTCTGGAGGAGAATTCTAGCGGCCGGCTGCTCTGATCGGTAGTTTTCCGTGGTTTCACCGATCAACACCAGGCGAATGCCGGAGCAGTACACTACCAAACGGGCCACGGACCGCGCGCGATCTGTCCTTCCTCTTCCTTGTCCTATCCTCTCCTTTTACACACACACTTACACTAACATGCACTATACTACCACATATTCCGGGTGACCGGTCGGGAAGTTAGAGCTTGTCCCGACTGGGGCGGTGCCCCGCTGGTGGGAGAGTCCTGGTTAGGGGGAAGCCCCACTAGCCGACGGTAGGTCGGCACCGGATCTCGCCATCCAGCGGGGGAAGATCACCGCCACCTCCCGAGAAAAAAACATGCACCACACTAACGGGACTAATGACCAAAGTAGTTGACGCGCCTGGAAACACGAAAAAATCAATCAATCAATCAAATTCTTCATTAAGTTGTTTGAATCATTATAACTCTCTTACAATCGTAATGACCAATGATTCATTTAAAAAATATGCGGAATAAATAATTTTAATGGGAATACAGTGCTTTACTATTAACATAGAAAATGTTATGAAAACAAATGCAGTAAAACCTAAAGAAATATTCATTGCTTTGAATAAGTGTTCTTGGTTCTGCATCGAAATGATACCTTGAACTGGTATTAGTTCTCGCGCAAAGAGTGATGGATAATATTGAACGAGCAGGCCTGTGTCATTTTACCACACTCCAATGCAATATGTGTGGAAAATATTTGGATAGTAATCACAACGGACATTTCGTTGATTTAGTCGAATACATCTTTTTTCTTCAAACGATATGTGACATGCATAGCTATGCAGACAGTGATGGACGATTCTGATACTTATCGTGACAGTTTTGGGCGAGTTGTGTCATTATCAGCTTAACATTTGTGATCGACTAATCATACTACGTCAAAACAAATATGAAACATTAAAACGCATATGGGAAGTACTGAGGCAAAAAGTACGAACATAGTGTAATTCTCCGTTTTTTAGGTCAGCGGACGAAATTGTACCAATAATTGTTAATTTGTTTTCATATTGCACTGAATATAATATACATAAAATTAAAATTGAGTGATAAAAATTATCTTAAGTAAATAACATGTTGCCGACCTGGATGGCCGAGGTGGCTAAGAGCGAGTACCGACTCAGCGCTTCGGTCCGAAGGGTCGCGGGTTCGAGTCCCGCCTTGGGCATGGCTGTTTGTCCCTTGACTTTGTGTGTGTTGTCGCGGAGGGCCTCGCGTTCTGCCGACCCCAGATCAGAGGAGCCCGCAAGTGTTTGTCTAGTGTATGGTCGAATATGCGTCCCTTCGGGACGTAAAGGGCAACCGACTGTCGGCTGGATAAAAGCCCTAGGAAAAAAAAAAAACATGTTAAATATTGGGTAACACAGGCACCTATCTTAAATTCTCTTACCCGTTACCCGTTTTCTGTCACCCGCATATTTTACATATGATACATATGATATAGAATTCCTGCTCTTGGGTGAAGTTATTATGAACAAAAATTAATTAACTTATATTAAATATGTAACGATATTGAGTCTAGATGCAGACCTTGCTTCTAAGAATGTGTGCGTTTGCATGACTTTTAGTATAACTTCGTCTTACCCTTTTTCCACCATATTTCTCAGCGTTTCTCTTCCCTGTTAACGGTCACTCGTCCGTCTTCCCATCTTCGCGCCTCGCTCTTCCTTGATACCACGTTGTGTCTTTTTCTGCATGAACAAACAGCTGTATCGCGTTGGTTCTTCTTCACACATTTTCCATCATTCTCCGCGACATCTCACTTTCTCTTCTACGTCGCGCCCTGTCTCCTAACAGCCCTGTATCGCGTCGCCTCCGTCCTTCCAAATCTCACCTCTCTGCACTTGACAGCGTCCTCAAAGGGCTCTCCCCACCGCCGCAACGCCCGGTCCCCGGTGACCTGCCGAGGCCCCGTAAATATTTGCTTCGGCTGCTCCACGCGACCCGAAGGGCGCCGCGGCGCTGGGGAGGGGTCCAGGAGGGGGTCGAGGGTTACGCGTGGGAGTGGAGGTGGGGTGGGGGTGGGGTTGGCGAAATGCGACGGTGCGCTCAGGAAGGGAGGGCGCCGAAGGGCGGGAAAAGGAATGGAATGTAGAGTCTGTACTACAGGCCAACTCAGGGAAATGAGAGAGCTGGCTCGATGATTGGAAAACTGTGTAGAGTGGCGTTCGGGAGTTCGCTGCCGTCGCCAGCCTTTCCTACCTCATCATGTGGTGTCTTACACTCCACTGCATCGCCTCTCCCTACCATTATTCACCTCTTTCACACACATCTCACTCCGCCCCGCCCCACCCCGCCTCGCCCCGCCTCGTCCCGCCTCGTCCCGCCTCGTCCCGACCCGTTTCTCCCCGCCTCGCCTCTCCTCGTCCCGCCTTGCCCGGTCTCGTCCCACTTCGCACCGCCTTACCCCACCTCGCACCGCCTCGCCTCGTCTCCCCCGCCTCACCTCGCTTCGCTCCGCCCCACATCGCCTTGCTTAGCTTCTCCGTACCTCCAGTTTCCAACCTCGGCCGCCCCACATCGCCCAGTTTCTCCCCTCTTGCCTCTCCTCACAAAACCTCACCCCGTCACGTCTCGCCGCTCCCTCCTTTACCCTTACTCCCTCACCCCCGCCCGCCTCGTCCAATCTCGTCCTCCACTCTGATCCACTCCATGATTCTCTCATTTCGCCCCGGCCCTCGTCTGCCTCGTCTCGCTCCGTCCCACCCTGCACTGCTCCGCCACGCCCAGCCCTTTGCTACTTAGCATCACTCCGGCCTTCCCCTCCTCGGCCTGCCGCGCCTCCTGCCCTCCCCTCTCCTCCCCACCCGCCTCGGCCGCCGCGCCCCACTCCGCGAGGGCGAAGACCGCGCGCAATCAGGGAATGATCAATTTTGGAGCACCCAATCTCCCGGGAGCGCCCCGCCCCCTTGTCCCGCCCCGCGCCCGCCACGTTCCCTTCCCCGCCCCGCTCCCTCCTCCGCCCCGCCCATTCCCCGCCCCAGCCCCAGCCCGCCTCACCCCCGCCCCCATCCCTTTCAACTTCTCCAAAACCACTCGAGAGCTTCAGGTGTATTTCGTCCTCTGGGGCAGTGTTTGCGCATGGCGCGCTTTGGGCGTAATTGTGGCTTTCAGTTGCTCCACTGTCGCTTGCACTGCTGCTAAACACAAGTACCGGCGTCCCCCTCCTTGTGTTGCAACTCTCGCAACTACGATTTGAAGCTCACTCGTTGCTGTAATGAATATGATATCCTTGTGGACGTTATTATGGCCAATTCTATTCTTCATAGTTGATTGCATAACATATCCCTTTGAACTTTGAATTTTCGATACATATCGCCTCTAAGGAAATAGCTTGCTCTTCATTTATGTTCATATAATAATTGTATATAATCCAAACACAGTAAAAACTCATTTTTCTTCCTTTTGTTTGAATACCATTCTACAACAAAAGCACTGCAGTTTGTTATTCGCTTACATCCATCTGATGTGTGGAGAATGGCATTATCTACTGATCTGTTGTGTATCGGACAATAAAATCGAATTTTCACCCTCGCTTTCATGAACATGCCATCGAAAGTAACAGATTGGATTTGCAAATGTAACCAGCGGCTTGTTTGAGGAAATGTACAACGGATCGCTAAATTTCGCTGGAACACTTGAATATGGAATTTATTTACAACCAGCTCATCGTTTTATATCCCAGCTTTACAACGGAATTTACATGGAAGAGCGTAGAGAGCCGCCGAAGCTCTATTTGACGACCTCCCATGGCCAGATTGGGAGTTAGCATCTACGTAATCAATGTAATAGAGTAGAACAGAATGCAATACGTGATTACGAAAAAGTTTGAACATGTTGGGTCTTTTTTGGTCTGAACGTGACAATAATCAACAACGAATATTGAGTACAAGACTGTTCTGTTGCTTCGAAGTCACATTGCCATCGGCAGCATTTAAAGTTTTTACTTTCAAGTTAATAATTGTTCTTTGATTTATTAGATAAATTAAATCTCATTCTGTGTCTAATTTAACTGTTTGTTGATGAATTTGGAGTTTTAATTTCGTGTCATCATGGATTTCTTGGTAGCTGTGTTGCACTCATTGTAGAAAATCGTAATTTATAAATATATAAAATTGTAAATGCTAATGTAGGAATAAATATTTGTGTTATTCAGAAAAGTTTGTGCCCAGTGTTAAATACCCGTTACTCATTTTTAGCGGTAGTAATAAAATGTATAGTTATAGTCACCGTTATTGGGAGTACTGTACAAGTATTTTCGCTTTTAGTGTAATCACACTAAATGTCGAGTTCTTTCTGAAACATGAAATATTTTATCTCTAGGTTCTGTTTTTAATTGAAGAGGGTGTTGGTGAGTATACATTTGGAATACCATCATTCCTTGGGTATAAATGAAATGATGATGCTTACATCACATCACATCTCATTTAAAAAAAATTAAGTTGAGTGGAAAAGTTAAACAAATAATTCAATATTCACAAATTTTTACTTTTTGGTGCATTTTCATTCAGTTTATAATAATGTTTACCATCTCGTTCCTCTGACACTAAATCAGAGCCTTATTATTGATTAGATGAATGCGGTATTTACACACATATTGCAGCATTTCCCGGCTCAGTATCTTGTCACGTATAAATCTGCCCCACTGGTGCCGCATAGCCTTTGATTGAGTACGTTCTACTAATTCCACCGTACCACCAAGGTACTGTTGTAGCTGTTTTCTGATTCCCGAGCTCCGGAAACTTGTTCATTAGCCTACCCCTAATATGAGCTGTACTCTCGGGCATATTCAAATTTAATTCATATAGTGTCCCAACGCTATCGGCTTTTTTTACTTCCTTATTCGTCGCTATGGATCGAAACAATGGTCTCGGTGATTTTTGTCCGTTACTTGTATCAAAACCTGACTGAACGGATAATGATTAGGTCGGGTTTCGAAGAAGGATTTAAATTTGCTGTAAAGTTAGCCGAAGTTCTTTTAAGGCATAGGCCACGAGTGTGATATAGTTCATTGAGGATTTCCCTCCCTTTGAAGATCCAGGCACACACTAACACCTAACTCTAGTTGTCTACAACATGTATCCCTAGGTAACAAACTAACACCTAACGCTAGATACTACCATCTCGAGTAACATTGCTTTAAAATAACCTACAGTAGCGTATGGCCTCGACAACAAGATAATTAGTAGTATTATTTTGTGTTGCACATTTGGAAGGTCTTCTGTCTACTACGCCAGTTCCTATCTTCAATGTGGTTGCTTCTTGATTTAATTTAATTTAATTTAAATCATTAAATTAAAAGTATGTATCATACGGGGAGAAGTATAATCTGCGCACGTTGTCTTAAGCTCCAAAATCTTACCTCTTTCTTTTACTACACACAGTTGAGTTATGAATTAAGGGTAGTAACGACCGTGATTAGAAACATTTGAAAATGAAATTTTCGTTCGAATATATTAGAAAAGACGAACCAGCTACCGGGCCAAAAAGGCTTTCCTTAGGCGAACCAACTACCTTACATATTTGATTTTATAGCAATACTTACGAAAATTGTAATTGTAATGTCAGCCGTTGTATGTAATATCAGGTACTTGTGGCGACCATTGTCTTGCGACGACCTTGTGTCCCATTGGCTGTTCGACCGATTTTGCGTTAACATAAGACAGCGATTTCCTGGGAAAGAACAGCTCAAATCAAAAGTTTTAAAGCTGAGTTCACTTGAATGAAAGGAAGAAGCTCCGATTACTTCACGAGACCATCCAAAAGCTTGAGGTGTTCATTTGAACTGGTTTTGATCAAAGTTTTTACGTAATTTTTCTTTGCTTTTATGGCATATTTAAAACACTTTAAGATCATTTTAATGATCATTTTAGCGGTGTATTAGGTCATCAAATCCGCCCCATAATTATAATTATTCAATAAATAAAATTGTCGGTTTTGAGCTCGGTAACGGTAGAGAATTACGGAGTAGCACTGAAACCCAAAAAGAAAACAACTCTTCCGATGCTTATTCTACGGAGTACCGTTTGCTGTAGGAAGCGTAATGGAGCCTAGTGAAAATGTAATTTTGTGTTAAGATGACAAAATGTTATAAACCACTTTTTAAGAATTTTTCTTTGACAGCAATTTTAAAATTCAAAGTGTCATGAAAAATGACTCTGTGACTTTTGTCTTACTGCAATTTGCCACCATTATTTTTCATAAACCAAAAAAGAAATGCATCTTTTGCCTCCTTGTGAATATTAACAAGAATGACTGACGTGATTTAGTGACTTGTCATGAGTAGGGGCGGATTTTGATGACCTAAAACATTGCCAATAATAATCAATAAAATGGTCCTAAAATGTTTTAAAAATGCCCTAAAAGCAAAGAAAAATGACGTTCATCTGAACTGATTTTGATCTCATTTTTAAGCCGCTGGATATGTTACTGTTGTAAACGAGACTTCTTCTACTCGTACCAATGAAGTCAGCTTTCTCACTTTTGGTTTGGGTTATTCTTTACCAGAAAATCTTCTTTTAGTTACCCCGAAATCGGCTGAACCGCCAAAGGCGCTGACAGGAGTCACAGGAACCTTAGATTAAATACTCACAGTGGCTGACATTACAACTTCTGAGCGAAGATAACGAATAGGCTACTAGGTATATAGGTAGTCAGGTATTCAGTGAAGAACATTTGTTGTAACTCGTAAATATTATTTGAAGCAAGTACTTTAAAATTATATTAAAATTTATAGAATCAGCGAAATATGCTTTAAAATTGACGGGAAAAGGTAAAAAATGACTCATTAGTCGAAATCAACGAAAAATGCAGAAAAATGACGAATACAAATGGGTAATTTCCTTTTGTCATAACATAAAATGAATTTCTGTACTAAACGATATTTTTCTAAAGCGAAATGAAAAAAGACATTTCATTAAAATCCGCCCCCTAGTTTAATCCACTTTTTAAGAATTTTCCTTGACAGCAATTTTAAGATTCAAAAAGTCATAAAAATGACTGTGACTTTTGTCTTAATGCAATTTGCCACGATCGGTTTTTCATGAACCAAAAGAGAAATACACCTTTTGCCTCCCTGTAAAGATTAACAAACAAGAATGACTTACGTGATTTAATGACTTGTCATGAGAATGTGACTTAAGACAATTTGCCGTCAAAGCACAGAATTGTAGTGCGTCGTTGCTAGCGTTGACGCAGCCCGTCACCGAGGGCTGCAGCCGCTCGGCGGTGCAGCGCTAGATATGGCAAAAAAAACATGGATGTTTTCCAAAAGAAACATCGATACCTTAACATCGACAATTTGCTTTTCGATGTTTTCTTCACATCGATATTTTGTTGCAAAAACATCGATGTGTTTTAATTTTTATTTTTTTATTTTTAAATAAAGGGGTTTAGACACATAGAGCAGCAATCCACAGCAATATCGTTGTTTTGCGTCATCCTCTCTATCACGCTGCACATTTCGCCTGCGCAATCTGAGGGATAGGCGATTTTACTTCGATGGTGTATGAATGGAAGTGAGTAAAGGGTAAAGTAGTGAAACAGTAATGGGTAAAATAGTTCTTTATTGTTAATTTTATTCTTTACTTTCGATAATAATTTTTATTAACATACTACCAACATGCTGATAACTAAACAATAAGATATATCCATTTTACGAACTGTAACTAAAAATGGATAGGAAAATAGCATGTTTATTAGTCTATAATTGAAAAAGCGATGTTTTAGACATCGATGTTTTCATTGACATCGAAAACCCTTTAGTGTTGTTTCGATATTTTGGTAAAATGTGCCATCACCACGCAGCGCGGAGGAGGAGGAGGAGGCTGCGACATCCCGGGCCACGTGCTCGCCGAGTTGCGCGGATGTCGGCGGCGCGTTTACCACCGGGGATCGTGTTTGCCTTGCTCGCTGCTGAATAATTTAACTCGGTTAGAGCGTCCCCCCGTGTGCGGGGCGCCGGCGCGGGTCGGCGCTGAGGAAGCAGTCAGCCGGGATCTCGCCCTGCCTGCATGCCTACATCGCTGCAAGCTTCGGTTTTCCTGTTTCTTCTCTACTGCCTGTCCGTAAATGACGCTCCGGGTGCGAGACACTACGCCTTAGGGAAATTCTTGAGTGCGACAACACCCCCAGAATGAAATCATCTTCTCCGAAAAAACTTTTCTTCCTCCATAATGTAAAAATATATTAAAATACTTTTCTTATGCGTTACTCTTCCAAAATAGATATTAGCTGGTATATTATTCTCGCAAACACAAAATAAGCTAGAGAAATTCCCCGTGGGGGTTTTCCTGAATTGTTTTTGTATTTGTGTTTATTTATTTAATTTACTATCGTTGTACTATTTTGGCTTTTTCCTGCAGAACCACCCTCTGCACTTGGAGTTTAAGTATTTCATAGATTTTTTTCTCGTTAATCAATACTCTTTCCATCTGTCCTGAGTATAGTGTTCCACAAATATACCCCACCTAATAGAAAAATAACCTAAATTCTTACATTGACAAAGACACTTCACACAAAGACAAAGACAAAAATACTTTCAATGAGAAAACGTTGAATGAATCTTTAACTCTCCCAAATTTCAAAATAAAATTGAAGAAGTACTACAAGAGCAGTCTAATCATGACATAAGGTTGGTAAAATCTATTTATGAAAAAAATCACTAATTTCCAACGAATTGTGTAGTACTATGTAGTAATATGTTATTATAACATATTTATAATACATCATGTTAATAATAATAATAATAATAATAATAATAATAATAATAATAATAATAATAATAATAATAATAATAATAATAATAATAATATCTATAAACTGGGAATTTCACGGGAGGTAGCGAGATTTCAAGGCGTTTCTTATCGTTCGGAATGACTCATAAGGTTTTACCTATTAGACACAAAAATCTGTTATACATTATACGGAATCGTTACGTAGTCACGGAGAGTTATTAAACAAATCGCTACACAACAGAAGCTATTAAATACGAAAATACGAAGAAAGTGAAAGGACCAAGCCAGTTAGTAGGTCCTATGATCAATGCCAAGTTAAAAATGCTCACTTTAAAGGTGTGCACATCAGCTTGACTCGTGTCGCTGGATTTTCAGCGAAGTTTGTTCTGTTGTGGCGTTCTGCGTGTAATTCCCAGAGATAATCTCTCCGTGGACTCTTTGCACCGGTAACTGTTCCTGGAAGTAGAACTTGCATTTGGCCACCGCCAAAGGCATTTTCCCTTCGCGTCTGCTTTGTCGCGGGTGCCTTTGCAGCTCTGTACCGTCTCTCTAGCGCGATCTGTTGAGGCCGTGGCTTCTTACCATCAGGTGTACCCACACTAAAGAAAGCTCTTGACTTCTCTTAACGGCTCTTGTGAGCTTTTCGGCTTTTGCAATTTTCCGCGAATTTGATCAAAGTCTCTGAGATGAAAACGTCTTTTCAACTAACGTTCTCAGACTCAAGACGTACCTCAAAACCAAAAGGGCTGAAAATAAGTGGAATGTTGTCAGCAAAGAAAATTCTGTCTTCAGACAATCGCATTTGAAAATGCTTTAAACGGTAAGGCTGTCTATTTTCTTTTGGTATTTATAATCTGGAATCCTTCGTATAATCATAATGTCTATTTCATTTATGACACACAGTAGAATTCAAGACCTACTTTTTCAGTTTCTTTAAATTTTATTAACTATCAACGACGAATATACTATTTATTATATAGTATTTATGCATTGGAATCTCTTACCACTTTGGTCAGCTGAGAATATAAATGCTTTCAGCTTAGTTCATTATCATTCTCTCCCACAGCTGAAAAACAAAAGTTAGTAACTTGTTAGTTTCCAAAGTACTTTTCTGCATTAGCGATTTGCCGGGTTTGCCATCTGGTCAAAGTTTGTGACGGGCCGTCCTGGAAAACATCTGTTTTGGGCAACTTGGTGATAAATGTAGTTAAGCCAGGCGCTGCTAAGCTGCCTGCTCGGCACCGTTGTTGACATGGGGCTGGCGGGGGTGATTCGCTGTGCGGCCGTTGGGATGGTTGGGATGGAGGGGGGATTGGCGGAGGATGAGTGGATAGAGGGGGAGGGGAATGGAGGGGGTTGGAGGAGGGTGAGTGGGATGGAGGGGAGGCGGAATGGAAATGAGTTAGAGGGGGAGGCGGGATAGAAGGTGTTGGGTGAGATGGAGGTGGAGGCGAGATGGAGTAAAATGGATGGGGTGGAGGGGGATGGGTGCGTTAAGAGAGAGAAAATGGAGGGGTTGGAGGAGGATGAGTGGGATGTAGGAGAGACGGAATGGAAAAGGGTTCGAGGGGGAGACGGGATAGAGGGTGTTGGGTGGGATGGATATGGAGGCGGATGGATGGGATTGAGATGTGGGATGGAGATGGAAGGCAATGAGTGGAATGGAGAAAGCGGGGTGAAGGGGGATGGATGGGATAGAGAGGGAGGAAAATGGAGGGGGTTGGAGGAGGATGAGTGGAATGCAGGGGAGGCGGAATGGAAAGGGGTTGGAGGGGAAAGCAGGATGGAGGGTGATGGGTGGGATGGAGGTCGAGGCGGGATGGAGGGGATTGGAGGGAATAGGTGGGATGGAGAGGGAGGCGAGTTGGAGGGGATGATAAGATGGAGGGGGTTTGGAGAGGAATGGGTGGGATAGAAAAGGAAGCGGTTTAAGAGAGGTGGGGATGCATAGGAAGGAGGGAGTTAGAGGGGAATTGGATGAGGAAGCGAGATGCTTCTGCGTTGGAGGAGGAGGAGGAGGGCGGGCGGTCCAATGAGCGACTGCCCTTGCAGCGGACGACGGGTCGCAACGCCATCTGCGGCGGCAGAGCGCCGGCGAATTAACGAGCCCGCTGTTTTGTTCCGCCACTTCACAACTCACGGGGTTGACAATGAAGGTCCTGACAGAGGCGCGAGCTTTTCAATTTTTGAGCTTGCAGTGATATTAGAGAACGGAACAAAAGTGCCGAGACACATCGCTCCGTCCCCGGCCGCATTCCTGATTGCTTTTAACTTGAGGGGTAGGAGTTGGGGAAGAATGCGGCGAACGAAGCTTGCAGTCCGAAAAGCTCTCGCTTTTTTTTTCCAAACCTATTACGAACAGGATGGAAGGTAATAATTCCTCGAACTCTGATGAAATTGTTGACAAATAAAAACGAAAGTGACGGACAGAGAAATGGGAAGGAAGGATAGACCTGAATGCAATGGTGTTGAGAAAAAAACGTCTAAAAGTAGGTACCGGAAACAAAAAAATGATAAATCTTCTAAAAGAGCCCCCCTCGGGTACGACATGGACACTATAGTGATTGTAAACCAATACGATTTAGTTTTTGGAGGAAAAAATGTTATTCGAAATTCATTTCTTTCAATACTTAATTAAGCATCTTTTGGAATAGAACTTGGTTTTTCATGTAATTTATATCTTCTATTAGTGTTGAAGTATAGTGTACGCTTTTTGTGCTTCTTAGGGTAATTTTTCTTAATAAATCGAAAAAGCGTTTTCCAACGTATTACATTCTTTCTGATTTATTAATTTCACTGCATCATGACCCCCATTGGTCACTGTGATGTTCATTATCAATGCTTAAATAATGATGAGCTGCTGAGAATCCGGCTGCTCATTGTAAATGGTTTAAGAAGAGGGGTGATTGTTACCTCTTGTCAACAAGAAAAGGCAGCGTATCGCAACAGGTTAATGTGTAGAACAGAATTGTCCAACTAGCAACCCGGGCCGTATGCAGCACGTGGTTCCATTTATTGTGGCCCGCGAAAGGATATTTGTCAAAAGTGAAAATTCGTTGCATCCATTTCGGGCGAGAAAATTCCGTGCCTAGCGCACGATCCCCCGGTTGGGTCAACACTCCCTTAATGCAAAAAAAGGAAAAGTTTAGATTTTACATTTGTTCTTGTAAATTCCTAAATTGAAAATCTTCCCAATGTGTTTCACTGCGTTATGTATGGTACAGCCTGATATCATGCATGGTTCTATCCCTCCCTCCCCCGTTTCTGAGCAGCCGGATAAACTGGCGATATCAACAATACGGGGAAGTGAGGTGTCGATTGCCCGAACAATATTATTGTATCGTCGTGGATACAAACACGATTCAACCAGCGGCCGCGTGACGTAGGCGAAACGTTAGGCGTCCACGTGCTAGACTTTGTTATAGAGAGAGCGGATGTGACGTTGGGGGAAAAGCCAGGAGGTGGTGTAAAAGAGGTGCGGGCTACCTGCGCCGGGCGCGACGACGCTTCGATCTCTTTCGCTACCAGTCTTCGAGGAGTGCGCATCTAGCCGGGAGCTGGTCAGCGAATGCCTGATTGGATGCGGCCCGCGAGCGTGGCGGAAAGGGCCGGCAATGTGTTTGCCGTAAGGTCAGGGAGACTCAAGGATGAGTCCGTAAGTAGGATGCGGCACTTCACGCCATCGAATGTGAGATTCGAGCGTAGTGGTGTGGTAGCCACAGCGACAAATTACTCCGAGTAGTGGGCTCTTTTTAAGTTCATTTAATTGTGTAAATAAGGTTGTTTCGGTGGCAGAACTTGGTAAATAAATCAGCAATTATTTAACCCACTCTCGTCTGTGTATTATTGCAACCGCGTGACGCCACATTATTATGGCTCGCAACAAATATGGAAGGTTTCAGTTGTGGCTCTTGATGCCTTGCAAGTTGGACACCCCTGGTGTAGAGGAAACCGTCTTCCGAAGAGTGAAAAGCTTCGTTTCGCAAGATCCCAGTGTTCTCCGCGCCTTTAAATGTACCGCGTAGAAAACAATTATGGCGAATCTTGGCTTTCGTTGCGTAGGATAACGATCCAGCGATCCGAGCTCTCTGGGGGTTAGAACTCCAGGAGTGATTACTTGGGGCTATGCAACGGTCATCAGATGCCAAGCATTTAATGCCTTATGTACGTGACGCTATCATTTTCGAATAGGGTCACACTTACGCGAACACTTTGGACGTCAAAGAGGAGCTTGCTCAGTGGCGTCCAATTGTTATGTTGGAGGTAGTTGTCAATCAAACTGTTAGGATATGGTCAATAGAAGGTTGATTTTCCACGCGGTTTACCTATACATTCCTTCAGAGAGTGACCGGTGATGTAGTGTTCTGACAATTAGTCTCGTATCTCGGGATCAGAAGTTTAAAACCCGGTGTACCCTTGTGAAAGTTTTCATGAAGAAAGAGGGTTCGCGGCAGATTTTCTCAAGATTTCCCAGGTTTCGCAGTCTCTAATTCAACCATTGCTTCATCATCACTGAAATTATCATCGCCCTTTTTACAAACCATTAATCCAAGGTATAGCCAAAAAGGCTTAGGTAATGAGGATTGTAATAAATATTACTATTTAGTCGCTTGCCAATATTCCACACTTTGTAAATCACTTATTTGACAGAGAAAAAAGATTTTTACTGAAACCTAACTGTAAATGTCTGTGGCTATGGGACAAACGAGTGGTGATACCCTCCGAAAATGTAGCAGAACGCTGAAAAATGTTTCATTTTGTATCTTTCGACGTAAAATACAACTTGTATCCCTGACGGCACGAAAACCTGATTTATGGGTCTATATCGCATCCTTTGCGATTTATAATGGGAACATTTGTTGCCGATGGAACGTAGGTTGCAGAAATCAGAGACAAGATGCTTTTGGTATATATATATATATATATATATATATATATATATATATATATATATATATATATGTGTGCGTGTGTGTGTGTGTGTGTGTGTACGGAGGAATCAGGAGGATGGAACGGCGTTTCGGAACGTCAAGAATAATTATTAAATTATAAATATATAACTATTTTTATTAAATTAATAATTAATTTTGGGGCATGCTTCTCTTTAGCATTTGCCAACGTTTTATGGGCCTTCAGTCCGACTGGAGCCTGGTGCTCAAAACCCGTGTTTGCTGTCTCGTAACACTCTGGTGTCCTCGCGACAGCGTCGGGGCAGGCACATCTCTGGTTTCCGAAACAAAACCCCATTGAGGTTGCTGTGCACGGTCTCACTGTGACGCACATCGCTTCCTCAATGGTCACTTGGGTGTGGCCTTGTGGTATAGAGTTATCGTAAGAAGGAACCACGTTGACGGATCGGGAAACAAATGTTACTAATGGAGAGTGATGACATCGCAAGAGATAGTGATGAAATCATATACAAATGACTCGCTGACCGAACTCGCTGACCTAATGAGTGCATGGACATAACCTGCAGTTACGTTGCCAGCAGTGGCTGTTAAAGCGATCCCTTCTTATAGTAATCTCTGTAATGCAGCGCCAGCGTTACACGTTCCCTCTCATCCTGGGTTCGTTGAGTTTGGCTCTCATCCTTTTTCCTATTGCGCGGACACGCTCCACAAGAGTATGGTATCCGTATTAGCCCACTCTTTATAGCGTTGCCTACGCACTGAGTAGCAGACGCTGGAGCAGATAGCGTGTATTGCTTTTGTTGCCCTTATGTTTGTTTTCTATAGCTTTTTCCCAGCCGACAGACGGTTACCCTTTACGTCCCTTTAGGAAGCATATTCGATCTCACACTGGACACCAATACACTTGCGGGCCTCTCTGATCCGGGGTCAGCCGAACGCGAGGCCCTCCGCAACAACAAATGCATTCAAGACAAGGGACAAACAACCTTGCCCAACTCAAAACCATTCGGACCGAAACGCTGAGTCGGATCACACTTTAGCCACCTTTGCCATCCAGACCGGCGCTTTTTTATTATACTTGGCTAATTTCTATTTTTGTCTTCTTAGATCTGTTGAACGCAGGACTAGGAGTTATTCCCACTCCAGATGTAGTGCACTGAGGCGATTCGTGTCGATGGTTTCTTGTAAATGAAACAAAACCATCATCTCTTTCCATAGCGTATTCTCTAGAGTGGCTCAGTGTATCAACTGATGTCACTGTAGTGCCTCTGATCAGGAGGTCCTAGGTTCGAGTCCCGACGGTGGCAGGATTTTCGATACTAGCTTCTCAGGTTGGTCGAATTCATCACTGTCTGGAGGAGAATTCTAGCGGACGGCTGCTCTGATCGGTAGTTTTCCATGATTTCTCCTATCAGCACCTGGCGAATGCCGGAGTAGTACCCTAACAAACGGATCACGGACCGCGCGCGATATTTCCGTCCTTTTTCTTGTTTTATCCTCACCGCTTACACACACATATACTTACACCAACATGCACTACACTACCACACATGCCTGGGAGACCGGTCGGGGATATAGAACTTGTCCCGGCTGGGGCGGTGCCCCGCTGGTTGGAGATACCTGGTTAGGGGGAAACCTCGCTAGGCGACGGTAGGTCGGCGCCGGATCGCGCCATCCAGCGGGGAAAGGTCACCGCCACCTCTCCATGAAAAGCATGCTCGACACTTACGGGACTAATGACCACTGTAGTTTACGCGCCCGAATCACTCTCAATCAATCCATCCAAAGCAGGGATCCATCTCTCTTCGCGTTGCTGTCGAAACCGGCGCTTGGCACCGCGCCGTGAGTCGCAGTGGTGTACCTGGTGGGGAGGGGGGGGCAGTGCGTCCCGAGTGACACCATTTATGGGGTGACACCAATTATAAAATTTTATAATTCGAATTATATAATTTTAATGATTTATTTAAAAATTATGTATATACATATAACTTTAATAGTTATACAATTAAATTATATATACTAAGAAAGCAAAGATCAACTGATGTCACTGCAGCGCCTCTGACGGGGAGGTACAAGGTTCTAGTGCTGACGGCGGCAGGATTTTCGACACTAGCTCTTCAGCTAGGTCGAGTTCACTCGCTGTCTGGAGGAGAATTATAGCGGCCGGCTGCTCTGATCGGTAGTTTTCCGTGGTTTCTCCGATCAACACCTGGCGAATGTCGGAGCAGTACCCTAACAAACGGGTCACAGACCGCGCGCGATCTGTCCTTCCCCTTACACACACACTTACACTAACATGCACTGTACTACTACATATTCCGGGAGACCGGTCGGGAGCTTAGAGCTTGTCCCGGCTGGGGCGCTACCCCGCTGGTGGGAGAGTCCTGGTTAGGGGGAAACCCCACTAGCCGACTGTAGGTCGGCGCCGGATCTCGCCATCCGGCGGGGGAAGATCACCGCCATCTCCCGAGGAAAACATGCACTACACTAACGGGACTAATGACCAAAGCAGTTGACGCGCCCGGAAACGCGAAAAAATCAATCAATCTAGAAATCAAAGAAAAATAAAGTAAAGTAAAACGCGAGACTACAGGCAGTGAGCCCTAATTCTTCACTGGTCCAGAAGTCTCGATTGCGGCGATTAGTTTATCTTATCTTCAGTTTACTTTTGATTAAATATTTACAAATTATCTTTAATATCGTGCAAATATACTGGTGTTTTTATTAAATAATGTACAAACTATTTAGATATAGCAATTTTTATATTTAATTTAGGGGGGTGACACCATTAGTTTTGCCCCGGGTGACACCGACTTAACCTACGTCACCGGTGAGTCGCCGGTAAGGGAGAAGACGGCTGGCGCGAAAACGCCCATCGATTGCGGCAGGCTCGACCCGGCGCCGGCGGCGGGCAGTCGGCCTGAGTAACGGGGGGTCGTCGTTTGCATCGCGGGGGCTGGGCGCCCCCTCGCACCTGTCCGCGCCGCCCGCACCGCTTTCCTTCCGCCCGGCCACGCCCCCTCCGCCCCCCTCTTTTAACCCGTCTGCGCTCCGCCTGCACCGCTTCAGCATCCCCTCCCGGCGCCACCGCCGACTGATGCATTTTTAAACCTCTTCAGCCCGCTTCATATTTTATTCATAGTCATTTCTTTGTCGCCCTCTGCTTTCGTTCTCTCGTGTACGCTCAGTTTTTCGCGTTTTTTTCGTCATAGTTTTGTATTCAGATTTCTTTATGATTGTATTCGGCCGCCCCTTGCTCGTTTTATTGGCCGGCGTTGCGCTTTCCTTTAACGCTTTGTCCGCCGATATTGCCTCGCCCTCGTTGGCCGCGCATATTAAAGTCGACGGGGGGGAGGGTTGTGCTAGAGGGCGTCAATCGGTCGAACGCCGTCTGCGCCCCGCCCCTTCCGCCCCGCCCCGCGCCGGCTCCTCTCTTTGCGCCGGGCGCCTTTGGGAACCGCCCTGTCACGTCGCGCTGTCAGGAGCACGGTGCCTTCGCGGAGCAGCTGTCCGTTCCATCGCCGCAGACCCCGTCCAGCCCTGCTTCTCACCCTGCTTTGTCCTTCCCCGCCTGCTCGTTTGTCTCCTCGTCCACTTCCTCCTCCTCCCCTTTATTCTCCTCTCCCTAGTCTTATTCCTCCTCTTCTTCCTCCTCCCCTTTATTCTCCTCTTCCTAGTCTTCTTCCTCCTGTCCTTTATTCTCGTCTTCTTAGTATTTTTCCTCCTCTTCCTCCACCCCATTATCCTCCTCTTCCTAGTCTTCTTCTTTCTGCCCTTTATTCTCCTCTTCTTAGTTTTTTCCCCTTCTTCCTCCTCCCTTCTCCTCTTCCTCCCTTCCTTCCCTTCTCTTCCTCCTCCTCTTCTCTTCATCTTCCACCTCCCCTTTCTTTCCCCCTCTTTTGTAGTCTGTATCCTCTTCGTCTTCTTCTATTCTTCCTCTTTTTTCTCCACTTTTTCTTACCCCCTTTCATTTCCTCCTCCTCCTCTTTCTTTTACTCCTCCCTTGTCGCCTCCTTCTCTTCCTCTCACTCTTTCTCCTACTATTACTGTTTTTAACAGTTTCTGTCCCTCGAATCCCTAACATTACCTTAATTCTCATTTGCTACTCCGGTGCTTTCAGCTATGATATGCTATCCGTCGCATTATTTATAATTAGCATGTATCTCAAAATTGTCCTATTTTCCTGATTTTAAACAATAACCAGTTGATATTGTGCAATGAAACCTGAAGGTAAGGCCTTACTAATGCAATGTGCTATTCAAAAATTGGTTTCAAATTATTTGTGGTACATATAATGAATTCTGTTTAAAATTAAATTCCATAACCTCTTTTAACAAGTTCAGATTCTTTACGGTTCAAGTTGTCATATGATGGTATCTTCACAAAGTCAGCAAAAAGACATGTTGGAACTGTATGTTACGTAATTGATCCTTCGACATTGTAAGCAAATATTGGTTATCGCGTTGATTTTGTGACTGCTTCGCCCAGCAACATCATTTACCAACTAAACAATAGCAGAGTAATAACTTTCTGATAGAATGTCAAAATTCGTTTACAAAAAAGCGTTGATCAATTCGATTTCTTTGTTATCGTTGACACAGCATACATCATAAATTACCAATACTACGGTATTCCGCGCAATTTTTTTTCTTGTGCGTTAAAAATACGACGTCAGTTTTAGAAAGGCTGGGCATTTCCGAGTTATTGAATCATAAAATGGTAATACTTGAATCCCATTCATGATTTCTCATAGTTGCGAGGTGGTTTTTGTAGGGTGTCCAAAATAGTTTGGTCATTTATTTCACACATTGCAGACCGTGAAAAGCTTCATTTTCTTCCTGTATACTCATATGTATACTGATTGCTTCATTTCTGTCTTCGAAATGGTATCTAATATTGTAATGCAGATCTTAAAATGTCTGTTCGGTAATAACGTATTCATGAAAATATGTTTTCATAACTTCTCCTTTGTTGACTATTAATATAATATTTTCAAAAAAACACTGTTAACGCTGAAGTCGCTGTGATAAGAATCGAGTAAAAGCATTGAACATTGAGTTGAAAATCATTTTACAAACCAACACGAAATCAAAATCCTGTTCTGAAAAGGATGGATTTCCAACAGTGTAGTAGATAGAAACGAATAAAACATGATGTTAGACGGACAGAAAAACAGCATTAGAGAAAGTAATTTTTTAACCGAATTGCTTTTGTGAAGGCCATTTTAGGCTTGGTTTCGGTGTTTCTGTTTCGTGTAGACAGCGAGGAAAGTCTCTTGGATTAACATGGAATGAAGCTCCCCGCCAGTGCTGCTTGTTTGGTTTTCAAACAGTGTCCTCTCTGAGCGACTCAGCGGGAGCAGCGCGGACGGAGAGCGGCGCTGTCCTCCACTCAGCTGATTCAGCGGTTCACCCCCCTCTTGCTCTCGGGATCTCCTCTTGCTACTTCCACAGCTCTCCCCTCACTAGCGCCTCTCTTCTCTAAATGACAGGGCACGCGCGAGGCGCCTAGGGATTCTGTGGGAAATGCGTTCCAATAACACGCACAATCAGCGTAGTTCCATTGACGTGAAGTAAAAGGGATTCTAACGACAAAATGAGGCCATAAGAACTGAATTTTAAATTCAATCAGCATGAACATTTTTCTTCTTTTAATTTATTTTACGTCAAAAACAGTTAAAAACTGTGTGTGATGTGCTATGGGGAGAAGAAATCTGTACACGTTTTCCAAATTCTATGATCCCTACCCTAAGCCATATACCACTTGAATTTTGAATACAGAAAAAAATGAGCGTTTGTTTTCAAGGATTGTTAACAAAATATTCGCTCCAATGTAATAAAATATATTTTCATGGGTAAATCAGCAATAAATGTGGGCTCTTATACCTCATCATCTCCTTCGGCAATGAATAATACTTCCTTCAACATCATGGAGAGCGATAATTTGAATAACTATGTTTCTCACTGAATTCTAGAAAATGAACACATATAATGAAGTTACATTTATTCTTCATCAGACAATTATAACAAACAATAAAAACTTCACTAAGGGTCCGCTGATATGTATCTATTTTTGAATTTCCGATCATTTGAAGGGCACCTCGAGAAGGCCCAAACACATACTTCAAACGTAGGACCTGTCATTATGAAATTTACGTCATTGCTTCTCATAATGTGTTATGATTTTAGATTGAGGTGTCGGTCATAATTTTAACGTAACCTCTAATATTTATACTACGACTTGTTAACCAGTTTTTGATCATTAAATTGGAATTCTCATAAATTTGATTTTCATGTTGTTTCACTTTTAAAACATTGTTTATAGTTACGCCATTATCTCATGTTTAGTATTTCACAGACATTGGATTAACTTGTTTATAAGGAATCCATCTAGTGGTACATCTCTATAAGTGCTAATTGACCTAAGTGTGTTACCAGTTCGATCAGTTTTCGTGTGGTTGTTTTGTTTAATGCCATTTCTCTACAAAAAATTAACATTTTTTCACACTTTTGAAGAGATTTACATATTTCTCGACAGCATTTGATTGGTTGTAATTATTATTTCTTTATTCTTTCTTTTATTTAATGCTATTTATTTCTGTATGAAATGGTATTTTATAAAAAAGAGTTAATTTCTCCTGGAACTGCAAGTATTGCATCCATTAATGAAAACATTACATTTCGAAATATCCACGAATGAGCCTCCGGTTAATATTTCCCTGTGTTTTTAGCTAATTCTAGTGCTTACAAAAGGAAAAGTTGCCAAGAGCACAGGAGAAAAACGAACCCACAACCCTGTTTCGTCGCAAAATAAGCACGACTTTAATCTCGAAATAGCATAATGGAAAACAAATCAAATATTTGAAAAACTGGTTTCGTTATTTCTCCAAATATTGTTTATTACTAGAAATGTTCGTGTTTTTTGTTTTAATTAATTCAACCTAATCGTAATTGTTATAAATCTAAAACTTGGAACATTCTTTGAATATTTTATTACAATCATTTAATAATGGATTATTTTAAAAAAATAGAAACTCATTCTATTTTTTCATTACCTTTTTTTTCGTGGAATGAGGCTATGAAATGTAGTTCTAAAGTGAGAGTGTCAATTATTTCTATCTCTAAATTGAATTTAAATTATTTTGCCTTGTTCTCGGCGAGAATGAACTTTGACATTAACGTTTAAAAATGTGAACTATTTATAGTTTTCACCTATGAAGGAGCAGAAGTTAAAGGGAAACCATACGACTTATTACAACCGTATGATAATCATCCCATCTGATTTAATAATTTCCCATAGCCTAGAAGCCCTATGCCATTTCTCTTTACTTAGTAGCCGACGTCCCGTTACAAACATAGCACAAGAAGAAAATATCCACGGACGGGCAGGCGGAGAGGAGGACATCGTCATCCAACCGGGAGCTCCAATACCAAAAATTTAAGTCGTAACGAAGCTCTCGATTCGATGACAGTGTTCCCCTCTCCGTCCAGCTCGTGTCCTCTAAGTGTCACTATATTTAATCCGAGTATACGTACTCTGATGCATCGCATCGCTGCCTGCACGGCTCATTTCCAACGTGATGGCCCAGGTCTCTATCAAAGAGCGAGCGCGCGTCTGTTGACGCGGGCTATTAGCCCATTCGGATCACTTAACGCCGATACTTGGCACAGTTAGCAGTTCAGTCAGCCATCCATGGTCCTGACTAGCGGCCACGAAACGATTGTCCAGAAACCAAAAGTGGTCAGCGAGAAAATGATGGTGACCCTAGAAAATGTATTTATTATATTATTTAAAATTTTATAGTCATTATTTTCATCTTTGTTTTAGTAATAGGCCAATATACAAAAAAACTTGTGTAATATTATTTTTAAAATGTGTTTTTTATTGAACCGTTCGCAATACAGAATGATTCAAAATATCCTCCGAATCTCTTAATAGCAGCTGCTTTACGGTATGATGTGTGGTGTGTGATAATGTGTTTCTGTAAAATCGTGAGCGATTGTCTCTAGCGAAGGAAAATGGGGAAAATGGCCGGACCCATTTCCTTTTTTTAACGAACTTTAAGCATTTCATTAAGATTTTTAAAAATTACTCTTATTATTAAACTAGCATGTACTCGTTATTAGAATTCACTTGGACAAGTATTTATATCTTTGTTTTAGGCATTTTTTGTAAAAAAGTTTTCGTCCGCAGAATTTAAAATTATAACTTTAATACTTCATTATAGCCAATAGATTGGTTTTATTCATTACTACATACGGAACTCGGATCTATGGTCAGTACATCACATCCTTTATGACAGAACGAGCCCTACATAAAAAACGGGGGTCAAACATCACGTGGCTTGGGTGAACACTAACATTTGATATGTTGGGAGAATTGATTTATTCTGTATTTCGACTACGAAAAAATAATTTCGTATCATATTGAACAACCTGAGGCTTCGGTAATTGCTTGCATTGGCTTTATACTGTCCAAAAGAACTCCACAATTCGCTTGCCGAAGTGCTTACGTAATTGTGGATCCCTGGCCAGTTTCTTTGCACTGCCGCGGCCGTTGACAACATTATTTGCTCTGCGGCCCTCAAGCAGTGTAGACGTCTGTATCATAAAGTTGCCCCAGCGCTTCTTCGAGGTGCAATTTGTGGCAGGTGCTGACAAGTTTGTTCAAGGTGGTACAGAGGAGCGTTGGAAAACTCTTCGACGCATGGCAGTGGCAAGCGGTTTCACGGCAAAGAAGAATCGGCCATTTGTACGTGCAGACAGCAATATTTGGTTTTTATGGAAATTGTGATCAATCGAGGACACGTTGAAATTATTGTTAATAACTACTTATTATTAAAAATAAATAATAATCATGATAATGTAATAATAATAATGATAATAAGGAACTATGAAAAAATATTGAGAAAATTACGGACACGATGAGAAAAAGAATAATTACATTCTATGGACATCTTTACAGATTACATTCACAAAAATTAACAGGAAGACTAATTATTTCAAAAAATTAAAGAGGACCAATACGTGGTTTAAAGAAGTTTAAAAGGACTTGGAGGAGCTCAGAATTACACCAACGGATGTTACTGAGCGGTCTTCAATGAGGGTCAAACTTAAGAAATTCCCAGGATTTGAGGATAAGCCAAAACAAAGACAGGGGCCATTTGGACCGTGAAGAAGAAAGAGAAACATCATGCCAGAATAAAAGATGTATGGAAGAAAAGAAATGAAGAAAGAGGCAGAAAGTTGAAATAAGCGTAATTCATTGTGGCTCATTCGAAAAGTAAAAACAATAATGGCCGACCCCGGGTGGCAGACGGTTGCGGCAGCCCTCGTCTGAGTCGAGGAGGCTGCAAGTTCGAGTCCTGCGGAGGCATATTCGTATTTATGATCGTCCCTTCACCCTTCATCATTATCCTATCACCTCATAATTCACAATTCAAGGCATAACAACCTTGTCTTACCGAGGGATACTGGTGAAATCTGATTACCATGGTTACACACGTCAATCGTGCAGCGTGGTCAGAAATGGCCAATATGCAAGTAATAATATTTATAATAATAATAATAATAATAATAATCTTAATAATAATGATAATCTTAATAATAATAAAATAATTACTGTGTACAATACTATACGACCAATAAATTCAAACTGATCGCACCATAACGGCAAACAAATCTGGATATTGTTATTTGGGATTTGGTAAAAAAGAACGTGTCTACGTGTTTGTAGATGATCCTACGCAGTGTGATCCAAACGTCGTAACCAAGAAGACGGAGATACGTCTTAAATTCAAGAGTTTGGAAATCGAGATCATCCGATTGTAGGGTGTAGAAGCACAGGTCGTTCCAATAGTTATCGAACTCTGGTATTTGTTCCGCAAAATTTGTGTAAGAACTTGTCTAAATTCCCAGGTCTTTCGAAAGACTGGGAAGTGCAAGACATTGCTTTATTTGGAACCGCTAACATTTTGAAAAAAATATTGTAGGGGCAGCGTGAGCCCATGGATCTGCTCCTTAGGAAGATGGTTGCAACCCGAAAAAATTGCGCGAAAGTTTTCCTAATTTCAAACTGTGGACGAACTTTGTGAATCTATTATAAAATTGTTCACAACACTTCGATAATTCACAAAGCATAGGGATACTGAATATTCAAACCTTGAATTTTAGTCATTTTACACAATTCGATCGTATGACGTCAGTGCAAGTAGCAATTTGAGTGCCACCAGAGTAAATGTTTCGACAACTGTTTTCCAAAAATATTTCAGCAATTGGCAATACGGACTGGAGCAAGTGCTTGCTTCAGCTTGCAGTAGTTGGTGCGCAGAGCACTACCACTACAAGCAGTAGCTGCAACTGCTTACAGCTAATACTTACTAGTGTAATTTTAGCATTAATGAATATAGTTTCGTGCACCCGAAGCTCCTAGAAGTGAGTGTATTCTAAATAAATTCATTACCAGTTAGTGCGTCGAAATATTATGTGCGAAAATTTGGAAATCCCTTCTGATGTTATTATCGTCAAAATCTTAGCGGTCTGGCCAGATGTCGTCTGTCCTTACATCTCGAACTGCTTACTCTGTAAACTTTATGGGAACCATGAAACAAAGCGAGGAGCCCAATCGTCCAGCTTGATTACACGGAATAAAACTTCTTTAACTGTTCCTCGGCTTCGTAAAGGCGAACCCTTCGGAAGAATTGCATCGACAAAAGGGTCTGTATATTTCCATCCCTTCCGGCAGCTGTTGTAAAGGTCGTCGCCCGGGTAGCAATGGCCACGTAAACACTTCGGGGAACCGGTCTCTCTTGGAAAGCCTCCCCGGATTCCCACCCTCCAGCGCTTTCGCCAAGTTCTAGCGGCCTTGCGTAATAATTTACAATGTAAATTGAATACACGCGTGCCCGCTAACGCTTTCGGGCTTCTGAGGGCTGGAGGCGGGGGCCTGGCGCGGGCAGGGCGGGGGGAGCAAGGGGCTCGGTCTCCGGGGACGAAACAAAGCTGTGCCGCCGCCGGCTGCAAACGGATCGCGCGCTACCCCCATCCCTCCCCCGCTTCGTCCTAGCCTAGCCCTCCTGCTCCATCTCTCTCGTACTCCCACCTACTGTACCCACCCCTTCTCGCAACCCCACAAACACTTCTCGCGTATCTCACCTACCCCTTCTCTGTTTCCCTTCTTGTACACTCCTACCTAGCCGTACCCTCGCCCTCTCTCAACACCTCTAAAACACATCTCGCGCATCTCACCTCCCCTTCTCTGTTTCCCCTCTCCTTTCCCCCACTCATACCCACCTCTATCCTTCCCTCTCTCAACACCCCTAAAATCCGTCTCGCGCATCTCAACTCCCCTTCTCTGTTTCCCCTCTCTCTCTCAAACTCCCACCCACCCCTATCCTCCCCCTCTCTCAACACCCCTAAAACACGTCTCTCGCACATCACCTATCCCTTCTGTTTCCCCCTATCTCTCTCGCACTCCTACTCACCCCTATCCTCCCCTCTCTCTCAACACCCCTAAATCAGGTCTTGCGTATTTTATCTCCCACTTCTCTTTCCCCTCTCTCTCTCTCTCTCTCTCTCTCAAACTCTCTCCCACCCCTATTCGCCCCCCCTCTCAACACCCCTAAAACACCTCTCGCGCATTTCCCCTCCCCCTTCTCTGTTTCCCCTCCCCTATCCCCACTTCAACCCCTGTACCCGTTCTCTCACCTCAATCATTCCCTAATCTCTCTCTGGTCCCCGCACACTCGTCTCCCTTACTTCCTCCTCTTCCACACTCGCTACCTCACACCACTCCTGCTTCCCCTACTCCTCCCCTCAGCAGCCACCCAATCCTCACTTACCCTTTCTTCCTATCCCTTCCTTTTGTTTCCTCTCCTCGCCACCTCCTCTACCCAATTTTCTACCCCACTCCCTCACTTCATTCTTTCCCTTATCCATCCCTCTCTATCTAGCCCCCGCACAACCATCTCCTATCTCTCCCCTCTCCACTTCCGCTTCAACTATTCCCCCTTCCCAAGCATCTAATGCTCACCCCATTCCTTCCCTGATCCTTCCTACCTTGCTTCTCCTCACCCCGTCCTCTACCCCGCTCCCTCACCTCATTCTTTCCCCAATTCATCGCTCTCTATTGCGCCCCCGCACACCCGTCTCCTCTCTCTCCCTTTCTCCACTTCCGCTTTCTCTATTTCCCCCTCTCTAATCACCTAATCTTCTCCCCATCCCTCCCCTACCCCTCCCTTCCATGCTTCTCACCACCTCCTCTACCTAATTCTCTACCCCACTCCCTCATCTCATTCGTTCCTTTATCCAACATTCTCTATCTAGCTCCCACACACCCGTCTCCTCTCTCTCCCCCTCCCAACTTCCGCTTCCTCTATTCTCCCCTCCCTAACCACCCATCCCACCCCTGCCCCTACCTTCCTTGCTTCTCACCACCTCCTCCGCCCAATCCTCTACCCCGGTCCCTCACTTCATTCTCTCCCTAATCCATCTCTCTCTATCTAACCTCCGCACACCCGTCTCCCCTCCTTCCCTCCCTCCCTCCGCCACCGCTTCAACTCTTCCCCCTCTCCAAGCACCTAATCCTTACCCCTTCCCACCATTGCCCCTCCCTTCCCTGCTTCTCCTCACCCCCTCCTCTACCCAATCCACTGCCCGTCTCCACCCGCGCTCCCGTTCCCGCATCTCCATTGTAAATTCGCGCGTAGCTGCAGCTGCGCGGGCGGGCGGGCGGGCGGCCTGCGGCGGGCGGCGCTCCCGCGGGGCAGCCGAGGGCGGGCGGCGCCTCCGGGCGCGGTGTGCCCAATTCCCGGTGTGCGCCGGCCGCCGCAGCCGCTCTGGCCCCGTTCATGCCGCCCGCCCCCGCTCGCCGCCGCCCTGTCGTTATCTGTCGCCACCGCAGCCCTGGAGCTGCTCGCCTGCGCTGTATCGCGTTATCGTGTCCTGGGCGACCTCAATGCGATCGGGCTGTAATGGGCAGGAGCACCTGGCCGGCACGTGGGAATCGGATGCGAATTGCAGCCACCTCGGGTAAATGTGATTGCCAACAGTCGCGGGAGGATTTATGAAGGTTATCTGTTGCTGTTAACTTCTTTCCTGCAGACGATTCCATACCTGGGCTTACGATCCCAGTGTATGTCGGTCACGTCCTGTGACGGAACACAGCATAGCCCCTAGCGGTAGCTTCGCGCCTCTTGGTGTCGATGTTGATGTTTACGGCCACTGCATGTGGTATGTATATGGAAACGAGTTTCGTGACTACATATGCAAGTGCTAGGAGCAGCAGAGATGTGAATTTGGAGGAATTTGAATAGGAGCCGGACTAAAAAGAAAATTAATCGGAGGGTTCAGAAGGAAGTAGGGGAAGGGAAATGATCGATTAGGATGAAAGAGTGTCATAAATTCAACTGTTGAAGCAGCTGAAAAGTTGATAGGAAATAAATTAGAGTAATAAACTTCTACCACTGTCAGAGACAATATACGACCACGAGCATCGTGTTTGATGCTGAAAATAAAATGAATCCTGAAGAAAATGGGATGTTGGTTAATAATGAAACTTTAAAATATTAAAGGCGTTGTCATTGCCAACAGTATTGTTTATTTGAATAAGAGCAGCTTTCGATGGGTTAGCTATCATCATCAGTTTCCTGCTGTCTGGGAGCCACAAAAAAGACTAGTAAAATAAACAGTATTGTTAACAATGACAACGCCTTTAATCATTTCAGTGATGTAGAAACCAACGACATTTCACCGCTAAACCAGTATAATAATGAAACTATTGGGAATTGACGGGCAAATTTGTCTGCCCGCATTCGGAAATGCACCTTCATTAGAAGATTTCTAAGCATTATCTCACAACACTCGAAAAATCATTCTTTCATCATTTTATATTGTAGCCGGAATCCTCTATTCACTAATAATTTCTAGATGTTTAAGGCTGAAGCTCCCATAATGATAATTAATAGGGGCGGATTTTAATAGAATGTCATTTTTTTTCTTTTCACTTTAGAACAATGCTATTTAGAATAGAAATTCATTTTATGCTATGATAAAAGGAAATTATCCATTTTTATAGGTCATAATTTGGCATTTTTTGTCGATTCCGATTAATAATTCATTTTTTACCCTTTTCCGTCATTTTTGCTGGTTTCATCGATTTTAATGTCATTTTTAATGACATTTGCTTCAAGTAATATTTAGGAGATGCAACAAATATTCTTCACAGAATTACTCGGTAGCCTATTCGATTTGTTCGCTCAGAAATCGTTTTTACATCCATTGTATGTAATTCTTGTGACGTATACCAGCGCCATTGCAGGTTCGGCCGATTTCGGGATAAATAATGACAGAGATTTTCAGGTAAAGAACAGTCCAAAACAAGCGCTTGCAAGCTGAGTTCACTCGAAAGAAGGGAAGAAGCCTCGATTACATCAGTAACATATCCAACAGCTTGAGGTGTTCATCGGAACTAGTATTGATAAAATTTATTACGTAATTCTTCATTGTATTTAAAGCATTTAAAGAGCATTTTATTGATCACTTTTGGCGATGTTTTAGGTCATTAAAATCCGCCCCCTAATAATCAACAATGTATCTTCTCCAGCATTAAAATCTTCACTCAACAACGCAGCTGAACACGTGTTTGCAGAAGCCAGAATTGTAACCTCGTTTTCATTTTACCACCCACAAAGCGATTCGCCTTCTGCTTAGCGCTAAGAAGGAACCCGATTCTCCAAGCCTCCGACGCGTTGACCGCGTGTTTATTTACTCGAAAGGCAGCACGGCGCGCCTCAGCGATCTCTTCTGTTTTCTCCTCTCGTCCGTTGTTTCAACGCGCTCCCAATGGCGGCCGCGAAGCTTTATTTTTGTGTCTAATTGGAGCCATCCTTCGCCCAAACACTCACCACCTCCACCGCAGGTATTCTAACCGGACATTAACTACACTACCACACATGCCGGGAGACCGGTCCGGGTCTTAGAACTTGTCTCGGCTGGGGCGGTACCCTGCTGGTGGGAGATACCTGGTTGGGGAAAACACCGCTACTCGACGGTAGGTCAGCGCCGGATCTCGCCATCCAATGGGGGATGATCACCAGTACCTCCAGATAAAAGCATACACTAAACTTACGGGACTAATGACCTCGGTAATTGACGCGCCCAGAATCACTAACAATTAATCTATCAATACCGGATAGGTATCCGCCATTGGTGGGCGCACGGCTAATTTTTTTTCAAATAATTCTTTCTGATAAAAATTCATGATTTTTAATGTGACAATTTGTAACATTTAACTAACAGTTTTTTATTAGTGGTAATAATTGTAATTGTGGGCAAAAAGCTCAGTATCGATCAGAGTTTTTGTCGTTTCTCTTTATGTACAGAACAAATGCTCTCAGAGAGTCCCTAGTTTCGCTACAAGGTTCCAACGACGATTTTCACTCCTTCAGCAAACGCTACGTTCACTCGTCGCAAATAAAACATTTGGCTACTATTTTGACTATCCTAATGTCTACTGACAACCAAATGACTGTGTTAGGACTTCTACAGTTTCTCCTCCTCTTCATGTTTAAAACAATTTCTTTCTCATGGTTCAGAGCGATTTACTTACAATTAGACATGCGTTCATATTCCACATACATCCCATAACGGGCATAGACTTTCTGACAAAGCATGGAACAGTATACGTTTTGACGTTCCAAGTTTGAATCTGCTCCTTTGGATGCTGAACCTGAAATTTCTTTTCCACGAGTTTTCTTTACAGAAGTTTTATTAGATGCAGCGTCAGTAGGGCCTAAAATAATTTTACAATATGATTCGATAAAGTGTTCGAAGTGTGTGTTGACTAATTCACTGAGAAATCAGTGCCGCCCCCGCCGCCCCTCCGCCCGCCGCCCCGCCGCCCCCGCCGCTTCCGCCGCCCCCGCCGCCCCCGCCGCCCCCTGCCGCCCCCTGCCGCCCCCGCCGCCCCCGCCGCCCCGCCGCCCCCGCCGCCCCCGCCGCCCCTGCCGCCCCCGCCGCCCCCGCCGCCCCCGCCGCCCCCGCCGCCCCCGCCGCCCCCGCCGCCCCCGCCGCCCCCGCCGCCCCCGCCGCCCCCGCCGCCCCCGCCGCTCCCGCCGCCCCCGCCGCCCCCGCCGCCCCCGCCGCCCCCGCCGCCCCCGCCGCCCCCGCCGCCCCCGCCGCCCCCGCCGCCCCCGCCGCCCCCGCCGCCCCCGCCGCCCCCGCCGCCCCCGCCGCCCCCGCCGCCCCTGCCGCCCTCGCCGCCCTCGCCGCCCCCGCCGCCCCCGCCGCCCCCGATGCCCCCGCCGCCCTCGACGCCCTCGCTGCCCCCGCCGCCCCCGCCGCCCCCGCCGCCCCCGCCGCCCCCGCCGCCCCCGCCGCCCCCGCCGCCCCCGCCGCCCCCGCCGCCCCCGCCGCCCCCGCCGCCCCCGCCGCCCCCGCCGCCCCCGCCGCCCCCGCCGCCCCCGCCGCCCATCAACCACCACCAATAGCTCGCCAGCTACCGCTAATAACTCGACAATCTCCGCCTACTGCCCACCAACCACCGCCATTCACATGACATCTACCCATCGATAGATACCCACCATCCACATCCAACCCATTGTGTCCTCCGACACTCATGGGCCTCCGTTTCTCCCCAACGCTGCCCCCCCATTCCGCAATCTGCTCTCTGCCCACGGACGATGAAGACGACGCCAAGTTTACTACCTCCGTCACCCGGGCGCAGCCGAGGAGATCCCTTCGGTTCCACTCTGTTTCCCAGCAACAACGCGACCCCTCGAAGAAAGACGCTGAGTTTTTTTCAAATTTAAGGGGAGAATGTGGAGGAATTTTCGCGAAAATTAGAAAAAAAAAATTGTTTTCAATTTTCGTATCTTGAAAGTGCACTGAATATAGTTGTTGTTGCCGTTTGGCCACGTCTAAAATTTAAAAACCTTTTTCTCGAGTATTTAAATTTGCCATCCCCCTGTCGTGGCAAATTTAACGCTCATCTGTTTTTAAAAAAGTACTTTTGCAATTCTGAGTTAAAAATTTGTTTTCGAGAGGTAAAAGCGGATAAAGCAGTGGAATATCTTAGCGAACAGGCAAGAAAAAAGAAGAGAAACATCAAGAAGAAAAGGAAAGAGGAGGACATAATTACATCAAAGTCTAACGTAGTGGTTGGTGGGTGTCACTGTTTACTTTGAAGGCCATTTGCCCCACATTTATTTCTAGTGAACATTGGTGCATTTATCCCAAAAAATGCTTAAGATAACATTTCTAAAAAAAATAAGTTGTACACAACTGAAAGTGTTCTAGAAATGAGACTCGTTTTTATGTAAAATAATCTTTCAAAAAAACTAAAAAGAAATTCGAAATTTCGTTTTTTAGTAAAAAAATGTACATGTGGTAAACAAAATCATAACTTTTAAATGAAAACAGTAAATACAAAAAAAAATCTTCTGCCATATTGAAAAATTATCAGATAAAACTGCCGTAAAAGATCAGAGATGTAACTTTTTTTATTCTTGAGAAACGTTCACCCTAAGTTTGAAGATTTAACATTACCAGAATAGTCACTGCATATTCCCCTTAAAGATCGCGATGAAACGACCGATACCCTGGTTTTATGACTGTTGGCGGCAGTAAACACGAAATATTTCTTGTATTCTTAACGAGATTTTACTTCAAATGCTTGTGTCATCATGTTGACGCATGTACCAAGCTGAATACATTTCACGTTGATGTATGTGCAGGATTATCCTTTTATTATTTATTAATAGAATTTCGGTTTCATTTGTTCCATCAGTGTTGTCATTGTATAATTCACATTGTTTACCGCCATTAATTGAAATATTTATGGAATTTATTAATGAATTCTGTGGGAACGCTAACCCATTATCAAGTATTCACGAAACTGATGCCTTTGTTTTTGCATTCACTTATTTTAAAATGCTTGATAATTGTTCACAACGCGTATAGAGTTCTAAGTGACGAATAATGAACATGATGGCATAATTACTGAAAAGAAACCTTTCAACATTCTTTTTCCATTCAGACCGTTGAATACAGAAAATTGAGTTACGGTGATTAGCAATTATTGTGGTCTGCTATTAAATTGCGAAGCCATTAATAATCCTTTGTAACCGAGCGCGAAGGTAATTGGAAGTAATGTCAATCTCATGTAAACAACAGGTGGATAATTAACTGGCGCGCTTGTTCCCTGACGGCAACCGAGTGCCGTTCTCAGGGACCGTAATTCATTGAAGTGCCTCTCCGGTTGCGAAGTAAAGCGACATGTGTGCACCACATATAATGACTTCATGATCTCACATACTCATGCTTTCACAAACTGAAAGAATTCTCCATATAAAGTAGTCGTCCATTTAATGAGCGAGAGCTGAGAAATCGTGATGGTCATCGGTTGCGTTCCAAGCTCGGGAAGAAATCCTCCCTTTTGTTCTAATTATAACAAGTGCGATTTTCACGTAGAAACTGCGGGAACCTTTCCTTGCTTTTCTCAATGTTTGTTTTCAGCTGCTTGCTAATTCGCCGCGCCGCGAAATCGAGGTTCGGAGACGAGTGCTGAGAAATTCTCTCTCTCGACGGCCAGTGCACAGTGAAGAGTAGAGAGCGATGATGATGTGACGGAAGGGACGCCCAGCCAACGACGCGGTTGATGGGGGTGAAATGGAACGGAGGTCATAATGCAGCGATTGAGACGTCGGAGAAGAGAGACGGGGTGGAATTTACTGACTTGGCGACGGTGGACGGCGATTCTGTGGACGTGGAAATAACGCATTCTTTAGTTCGGAATATGGTAGTAAAACAATTGTTAACGTCCGCAAGCTTTTTAGTTGTTTATTATAAAGCTTTTGCCGGAACATTATTAGCATTCCAAACTTCATAACAAAGTTAAAACTATTTATTGAAGTTTTTATTTCTACACTGTGCCTTTTAATGCTAATAGTAAGCATTTATTCACATATTATTTGCTTGTGTGTGAAAAGTAGTAACAACTCTAGAGTGGGGGTAGAGCATTTGGCAGGAGAAGATGAAGGTTACACCTACGAGTCAGAAGATAAATTGGGGACTACATCCTCATTTGTCTCGCAGAGGTCGAGGAAATTACTCGGATATCCCCGTTATAAACCTACCAAAAATTAAAATAGATACAGTATAAAAAATATATACCACAACTGAAGATAATTTAAATGTGTCTGAAAAAAAGCATATGAAGGGCGTACAATAATCCTCAAGGGTAATTAAGTGTGCTCCTGCGCCTGTCTGTGCGATCTAGTATCGTTAATCGGTGGCGGTAAGGGCAGTGGCAACACGAATGAGCCGGCGTAGATTGAGTTGGGTGGGAGCGTGGAGGGCTGAGGCGCTCAAACGGGTCGTCGCCCCGGAGACAAGGCGGCCGAGGGCGTCTTCGGCGGCGGCCCGCGCTCCCATGTCGATGCGATGCCCGGGCGCTTGTTTGCGTCCTGCGAAATGGGTTTCTAATCCCGAAAGCCCGCGCGGTCATTTGTCGTGCGAAGGGGCTTCCTAACGACCTGCGGCCACTTCGCGGAACACCGCTCTGCTCCGCCCCGCCCCGCTTCGCCCCCCCCGCCCCGCCCCGCTCGCTTGGCCCCACCCGCCTCGCTTCGCCCCGCCCCGCCTCGCTCCTCCCCGCTTCGCCCCGCATCGCTTCTCCCCACCCTGATACGCCCCGACCCTCCTCGCTCTGCTCCGCTCCGTCTCGCTTTGCCCCGCCCCGCCTCGCTTCTCCCCGCCCCGCCTCGCTTCTCCCCGCCCCGCTTCTCCCCGCTTCGCCCCGCCCGCCTCGCTTATCCACGCCCTCCTCGCCCGCTTCGCCCCGCCCCGCCTCGCTCCTCCCCGCTCCCGCCTCGCTTCTCCCCGCCCCGCCTCGCTTCTCCCCGCCCCGCCTCGCTTCTCCCCGCCCCGCCTCGCTTCTCCCCGCCCCGCCTCGCTTCTCCCCGGCCCGGCTCGCTTGCCCCGCCCTGCCCCGCATTGGCCCGCCCCGCTTCGTCCTGCTCAGCCTCGCTTCGACCCGCCGCCCTCTCCGCCCCATCTCTTCCGCTCGCCCTCTCCGCCCCACTCCCCTGCCGCCCCGCCTACACCACTCCCACATTGCGTCCAGCTCTGTTACTATAACGACCGAGCCCTTCCGTTTTAGGTATCTGCGTGACGGTCCCTACCATCGCTTCACTAACTACACCAAAGTAGTTTTCAGATCATTGATAGCTTTGCGCATTACAATCATATATATTATTTCTTTTGTTAACATCTATTTCAATGCTCCTACAAAAAACACAATAAAGAGTGTGGAAGCAAACGAAATGTCTTTTAACAGCCATGTGATATTATAGTACATTCAAATTGCATTAATTGTCTTCTGTATTTAAGAATTACACTTATAAAAATATATTTCACACCCTCTATTGTTTTTCTCGCCCGCTGGATGGAAGGCTTACAATGGATGGAAAAGGACATTACAACAGAAAAACAGTGAAATATTTTTGTAACATTTATAGGAACATTTACTAATTATACACATATTTTTGTGATTTGAAATAAAAAAGCAATTTTTATTGCAGCATGAAAAGAAAAATTTCTTTTTGCTGCGCCAGATATGCCACATTTTTTAGTTTCAAAATAGTGCTCAAGCACATTGAGAAATGTAATTGTTGTGACATTACAGTTTACCATGCTGCTGATTATGAAAAATATTCTGAAGGTTACCGAAAATTGTTACTAAATATAACGGAAATACCGACAGTAAATGACATTAAAATTGATAAATCAAGCTAGTTGCAAATCAATTATTTTTCTTCTTGTATTTCACATTGTGATCTGTTTTGGTACTTCTCATTCGATGTTTACAAATTTTCAAAGAAACAATTTTTATCACTCACATTTTTACGTTGATTCATATACGTAACATTCGATTAGCATTTCGATTCAGTTTCGGAATACGTTTTTAAGTGACGTTCTCTTAAAATTCTAATAAATATATCTTTTGTTTCTAATGTTTCTCTTAATTCAGTGTCACAGTGAAACTCAGTTATTTCTCATTGAAAATTGCAAGCAAAAAGCCTATACCAAAATAAAAAGGTGTAGCAAATATATTAAATTCTAATTTTGTATTGTGTTATTTTACTGTTAAAACAATATAGGAATATCAAATTATATCAAAAACATTCTTCTTGAAACGAATTTTTTCTCATAGCACTGCAAACTTTCTTCCCTTCTTCTCTAGAGTACTTGTCATATTCTGTATCGTGATTAACCGTATAATGTCGTTGTAAATTAAACTTCATGTGATTAAGCACGTTTTTGCGAAGCTTCCGCCATCTGCGAAAAGATACTTTTCTTCTCATGCTTCATTGAAATTTGGCGGTGAGGACGCTTTGGTTTGCAAAGTGCTCGCAACGACTTTCATGTTTCCGTGGCTGGTTATCGGGGCACTGTAACAGAGGTTATAGCAAGCCGCACAACGTTCGGCCTCCGGTGTCTCGCTATCGGTAACCAACACGGCTCCGCACTCCCGATTCCCTCTGCTTGAGCAGTCCTGCTTTACGCGAAAGTAGCAAAATCCTTAAATTTACTCACAATTACATTGAGTGATTTTGTTCTATAAATTTAATCGCACATGTGAAAGTCTCGCTGATTGTTAATAAACTATGAACAATAGTAAATTCACTCAAGTACAGTTTTGGGCCTTTGTGATGTAAAGCACTGTTGACCCTGCCCGTTCAAATTTGGTTCTGAAATGAAGTTTGTTTTCGACATCTTGAAATGTGTATTTTAGAAGGAGAAAAATATTCGCAAATTATTAATGTTTGCGAATTTTACATATTATAACAATTCACAAAAACGAATTTACCAATAATATTTTCGAAGACGTAATTAACATAAATATATTTCGATTGTAGTTGCTTCTAATTTTAGTATTCTTTTCTAAAATATTGAGCTAGTTTCATAAGTAGCAAATTTATCTGCACCTCTTTCATTATGTATTGTAAAATACAAAACAAAAACATCAGACAAGTTCATTTCTAAGTTTAAAACAGCGTAAAAAAATAATTCCGAGCTAACTAAAGATAAAATATAATACCAAATACTAAATGAAGTGCAATTTGAGAAAAAAGACATTTTCCTATTGAAGAGAGCATCTTACACCGTCGTCTGCCCCGTTTTCTCGGTCTGTGTTATCGAGGCCATTGTGGCAGATTCGTTCACCGCCCGAGATCTCTTCTACAGAGCGAGAAAGCGCGCATTGCGATGCAGTAATTGCATCTGTCACGACATGAGTCATTCGCGTGTCCCACCTCTAGTAAAAAAATCTAATCCACTCCTGGAAAATTCATTTTACTGCTAATTGTAATTTACATACATTACATAATGAAATTTACATATCGAAATACGTCAATTTCTTAAGTGCTGCCTCTTTGAAAATGATTTCACCAAAAGAAATATGGTTCAGTTTGAGCATATTTAATTCTATATTAGGTTGTTTCGTTTTCGTTCACTTAGTGGTAATGGATCATGCATGACACATGAGGACAATTGAGCAGCCTGTTAGGGTCCATTTCGTATCTGCGCCGCTAGGAGCGCGACAGAGCAACCGTTTGTCACACAGCATCAGTTGGCTGTATCAATCTCAGAAGGAAGAAAATTATGCCGCGAAGAAGAAAACGAAGACGAAGAAATATTGTGAGGAGAAAAATGAGAAGGTTAAGGAGAAGTAGTACGGGGAGAGTCTGAAGAAAGGAGAATGTACGGATTGATATATTTTCATTACGGGGTTCTTGCGGAAGGGATTTGCGGGAAAACGCTCGTCTCCCCCTACCGACGAAGGTGGCTCAGAGCATCAACTGGCCCGCTTGTTACTGAACTGCACGCATTCACCTAGTGCTGATTGGAGAAAACACGGAAAACATCCGGTCAGAGCTGTCGCCCGCCAGAATTCTCCTCCAAACAGTCGCTGAATTTGACCTAGATGACAAGCTAGTGTCGAAAATCCTGCTACCGTCGGGCTTGAACCTAGGATCTCCTGGTCAGAGGCAGTGCAGTGACATCAATTGATGCACTGAGCCACCGCTCCCGGTAATATCAGTCACCATACCTGCAATCCTGCTAACTCCAGATATGAGGAGCCATAAGTATGTTGGTCTCTAGTGTGTGGTCGAATATTCGTCCCATTATGACGTAATGGGTAACCGGCTGACGGCTGGAGAAAAGCCGTACAAAAACAAATCCAACTATTACTACTCTAATCGCCGAGGTAATCACCTCTGTGCCTGCGGTCGTTTTCTAAGTTTATTATGATAGTATATTATTGAATTCATGAGAACCACGATATAACTTCACCTATTTTAATCTACCGCCTGCACCTTTTTAGCTTCAATAAATACTTCGAAACTTCAATGAACTCTACGAATTTTCACTTATCAACTGTGTTTAAGAATATAAACGAATTTAGCCAGTGTCGAAATTCTGCCACCGTCGAGACAAAAACTAAGACCTCCTGGTCGGACGCAATCAGCTGATACTCTGAGCCACCTAACTCCGTGCTAGAACGATAATTTAGTCTCTTCTAGAACAGAACGGAACGCATCATCCACCGAAAACCTCCAGCACTGGTGTGTTCCTCACGTCCAGTGAGACCGCGCCCGTTCCGAGAGACCTTTGTCGCGTATTCGTCTTCTCGCGCAGGGTGAGAAAGCCCGCCGCGACGCCTTAATTGCATCTGTCGCGCCCGAGATGCCGACGCGGGCGCCGCGCGGCGTCGCGACGCTCGGCGCCGGAGCGGAAAGTCGCGGACCGCGGAGGAGAAGGCGCGAGAGAAATACTACGAGATTCCGATGGATAACTGGAGCCGAGAGAAAGCCTCCCGCAGACATCGTACGCGCCACTTGACGCTCGTGTGGAGTTTTGCGTTAGTCTTCTCCGAGAGGTGGAGATGACTTTCCGATTGGCGGACTCCGCTTGTGTGGTCTGCTAATTGAGGTCGATCTAATTTCTACGTCAACGGGGTTGTGTACTGTTTGCTTCAGGTTGATAATGTAGTAACGTTTCGTTTACAATTAATTAATATTGTTCCTCAAATGTTTTAATGCGATAGCAACGTTGATGTTGATGGTGATGAGAAACAGAGAATTTGTTGTAAAACAACGATTTGTAAAGAATATTGTGAAATGTTAAATAAAGAACAGTAAATCAGATCTTGAAAATTAATATTGAAATAATACTAGTAAAGAATTAGAAAGAATCTAAATGATGTTTTTTGAAAGTATTAAGAAACTATAAGAATTGAAAGAAACTTACAATGTGTAAGAAGCAAATTGGAAATCAGAAGTTCATTAAAATACTATGCAGATCGAATGAAATTTATACTCGGTATCAGTTTACGGTTGTGTTATAATACTTGAGATATCCTAGATAACCATCGTCATGGAATAATTATTCAGTTCAAATCTATTTTTAGAATATTTCAGACAAATAACTAAATAATTTCTGTGTGTACTTTCTTTGCAACGACCTTCATAATGAAAAGATATTTAACTGGGCTGTTCATCTATAAAATGATAATAAGACCCACAATAACTTATGCTTACCCAATATGGCCCAACACAGCACCAACCAACCTATCCATTGTGTAGAAAGTTCAAAACAAATATCTAAGACAAACCTTGAAAGCCCCCTGGTTCATGTCAAACTCACAAATACACCGAGAGCTTCAAATACCTCTCCTCTCAGAATTCATATTACAAACCTTTCAAAAATATTACTCTCTCCTCCCAGCATGTCCCAACACTCCAATATTTAATCTCGGTCAAAAAGCTCATCATCCTACACGCATTAGATCCAGATTCCCCAAAGACATCTTTCATCCTCCCTAATTGATAAAATTCATTCGCCACAATTTCCCACAAAACACACCCCTCCACTTCTAAACAATAAATGCAATCTTTCCTAAATCAAGTTATACAAATATGAAATTTTAAAAATAGTGAAGGGTTATACCGAGACCCGCATTTGCCTGAGGATGGCCAAGTAAATTCATTGTATGTAACATTGTACCCGTCAAAATCCCTGAAAAACAAAACTCGAACAGGAATTTTTTTAATTTCTTTCCACATTCACCTTCGCTCATGCGATATCCGTGCTTCTTCTTTTTCTTTATCTTCTCTTCCCCTCCGCCCTCTTTCTTTGTATTCGTTTTCTTCTTAGCAGCATCATTTTCTTCCTTCTGAGATTGAAACACCCATCTGATGCTGTGTGAGAATCTCAACAGACGAATCTACCGCACACATCTCCTGTGCCAGTAATCATACCTCTATTTCGTGTCTGTACCACCTCATCCAGGCCACCCGGGTGCGTTAGTAGCTGGAACTAACGGAAGAGAAAATTTTTCTCAACAAAAGGCCAATGCCGTATTGTTGCGAAATAGAAACAACAAGGAAAAACTCGACGCGTGTAGCGTTCCCGGAATCCCAAATGTGATTCTTGCGTGCTTTTTGGGCTGCGGACGTCCGCAGCGCACCCCCTTTCATCACTGGTCGCCCCGGGGCGGCTCGGCCAGGCGCCCTTCGCTCGATCTGCCGCCGCCGCCGCCCGCAAGCGATGGCCCACCCGCACCCAATGCTCCGCTACGCTACGCTGCGCCGCGCAGCATCTCGCCTCAGAAGCCCTAGATGTAGTATTTTCATAGGTAATACCACGAGGGATTGAGAAGTGGTTGATAAATCCCCGTCTCGCATAGCGAGGAGAGGATTTATCTGAGAATTTCCAAAGCACGAGTGGTATTTAATATGACTATTCCACGAATGAAATTATGTCCAACAGAGTTCTAAAATGCGAAAAATATTGAAAATAACGGAAAGCTATGTTAGAATCAAAGAGGGTATGTTATAGTAAATCGCGGTATAATGGGCATCGACATAGCGATCCATTTATACCGCCTCCTTAGATAGATGAGTCACAGTTTATGATTGGTAAGTAGGAAGAAGAGCTAAGAAAAATCGAATTGAAAAAGCGATAAACTTTTTGAGATACACCACCCTGATTGGGGTATGTTGTATTTATAGTTAACCGGTATTAGATTTAATTTCGCGAGTGGCGTAGTCATAAGTAAATTCACAAGAGGATTGAAAATGTTCAATAAATTAGAGAATCGTGTAGAAACGATCGAAATTCACTCAGAAGTTTCAAATCACGAGTGGAATTCTATTGAACTTTTTCACGAATAAAAGTGATAAATGGATAAAATTAGTATTAACATTAACTTACAAGTTCTTGAAAAATGTTTGTTTATGGAGTGTCTTGTTAAATTCTGTATGTAGGGTGTCCGGGGAACAAACGTTAAAACTTTGAAAATAAGCTCTTAAGACAATTTTAATCATATTTTGAATAATAAACTACATGGATATTCCAAATGGCTGAGCTGTAATTAGCACTCCAAAGTTGGTTTGAAAATATGCTTTCTAGGCCAAATTTACGTTTTAGAAGCGTATAAACACTCCATAAATATGTAAATTGCTTATTGTCAACAAAATAAACGAATAAATTTCATCAGAAAGAAACGTTAACCCAGAAGAAGGCACCGAATGTACACAGTTCGACTGCTTTTTATTTCTCGGTTAATATTTCTTTCTGAACATTCAAACATTTTGATTGCCTCTCAAAACAGTTAATATCGCAAGTCAAAATCGGAAAAGAAAAGAACTGAAACTACACAAAATGATACAACTTCGAAGATCTTGGAGATTTTACACCACACAATATATTCACAAATGCACAACTAATCAAAGGAATCACTAAAAATCTCAAGAACACATCACGCCCAAACTTAACCCTTGCCCAAAAAACTCCGGTAAAAGTGAGAGGGCAGATGCATACTAACTGGCAACCTCGCACAGCCACTGATACATTTTGTACATTTTGAGATATCACGAGTAATGTGGTGGTAAGTAATTTTGGCAACATGAGGGCCATTCATCGACAATCGCGCATCGCCATTTGTTGTGTCTTCTGCAATAAATCGTTCGTGAGCTGCTATATTGGCACAACTCAAAAAATCAGTTGAGATAAATGAGTTTGAAGAGTCGTCTTCTATTAAAATGCATCATTCTTGTGATCACACTTCTGCCATTTGTTGCTGGAATACTGTACTGTAAGACAATTTATGCTACTAGAAGGTAGACCAATCTGTAATTCTGGAGAGTGCGTTAACTCAAAATTCGTATTTATTGAGTTGAGCTGCTATTGTTGTCCTTGAGCGAAATAGTAGCATTCGCCCAGGTTGCTCTACTCTGTATCCAGTGATTGTTCCCTGCCACACAGTAACGAGCGCGCAAACCCTTTGTTGCGCTTGCTCCATTTTCCCGAAGAGATCTCTGCTGGGAAGGGATTCTGCACCTCGTGTTGCTCTTTTGGTTTCTGTTGCGCCCGTTAGTCCTGCTTTGGCTTTAATTTGCTTTACTGTGCTTTGATGCTCCTTTTCTCTTTCCCTTTCGAGGTCTCTGGTTTCTTATCCATTGTTCTTTCCGAATCGTGTTTATTTGTTTGGTAATTGATTTGTAACGAAATGTTTTGTTCTTTGTTTCAGGTAAGTGTCGCTCCCATTTTGATAACCTTGACGAAATCGGACGGTCCCCTTTTGTAAGTACGATTTTGTATTTTTTTCCTGCTCTTGCTCAGGAACGCAGTATTTGTTGTTGTATTTTTACTTTCTCTCCTTGTACGTACTTACGTAATAAACAGTAAGATATGTAATTCTGCTGTGGAAAGTGTCGTTTTTTGTGAGAAAAATTCGTATTGTGAGACCCTGCTGTAGAAAAAATGCATACATTTTGTTTCTGTATATACATATAGTAAATTATTTCCTCTAACACATTGTCGAGTCAGAAAGCACATTTAGTGGGTATTTGATATCGAAAAATTGGTTTTCGGCAACACGTTTGTCTATCTGTCGGTCCGTGATCTCCACTAACGCCTGAACTGTTAAGACAACATTTTCCAAAATTGATATTCCCCGATTGACATTTTAAAAATTTTACCAAAAGTGACGCTAAATTCTTGGATTATTGTTTATTTAGCAGAGCGCGAAGAGCGCTTAAAAATGGCATAGGTCTTGTTTTCGTGTAACTAAATTTTCGAAAATTGCAAAAGTTCAAAATTTTTTCGGCGTCAAATTAGCTATTAATACGGCATATTCGTTTACTCTATTCATTCAAATCAAAATTCAATGCATTATAAAAATTATAAATTCTTCCATTATTGAAAGAAAGGAATAAGAGAGAATTTCAGTTTTACTCTAATATTTATTTTCATTCCTGTGAATGAAATATTTATATGCCGATTTAATGAAGGTATTTTTATCATTGCTTTCTTTATCTTTCTTTTGTTAGTCAGTGCCAATCAGATATGACTAATTATATCATCAGATCCAATGTCTCTCAATCCGTGTTCAGTATCTCTTTGTTCTGAATGAGCACATTGGGTTGTCTTAATGAAATTATGATTAATGAAATGGAACAGTGATGGAATGAAAGGCAGAGGAAACGGGAGCCCCTGCCCAAGCCTACCACCAACCCATTTTGCCCACAATAATTTCCTCGTGGTTCGACCGAGAGTTGAATTTACGTCCCAGGGATGAAAGATGAGCTGCCTGGTCATTACACTGCTAGGCACTCCGTTGAACACTTTTATCTTTTGAGCAGTAGCGTCTCCTCACTCTGGGCGTAGAGCGTTGGCAGTGAAGGAAAGTGTTTATCTTCACACTACTCTTTTTGCTTGCATACGTAGAATAAAATCGAATTATGTAAACAATATATTTATTTTAAATTAAAATTATGGAAGAATAAGGGAAAGATAGCAACAATGAGTATGTTGTATTTTTATTGCAAATATTGGAATAAGATAGTTTGTAGTATTTAAAACGACATGCTCGATGCTTTTCGCATTCTTCAGTTCTCGTTTTAAACTTAAGTTCTGAAACAACATCAGGTTAGGACATGATTGTCCATCATTCGATTACTTTTTTCTTTTCTTTGTACGAAAGGGAAGAAAAGTAATTATTTAAAACTATTGTTCCACTTTTTCACTTATCTCATCACAAAATAACACTAATTTCATGAGTATCATTAAAGGCTTCAACGCGCAACGGAGAATATCACAGTCACGGACCTCGCTCTCCGACAGGCCGTTAAAAAGAGATCCAACCCCTTGGCACGCTTTGTCCTTGGGTGGGGGGATATCTCGCGCATGCGCTGCCGCCTCCCGATCCGATCTCAAGACGTTGGAGGCATTCGCCAACGGCCTGAGCATCACTCGCGCACTACCTGCGAAGCACGGACGCTCTGGTACCGATCTATGGCGCCGATCGCATGGAGGACCACGGCCGGGGATCTTGGAGTTCTTTCGAAGAGGCCGATCTTCAGAGCGTCCCTTGTTACGCCTAGGCATGACTCGTACTTCTCAGGCAGATATCAGTTTCTGTTAATTTTGAGAGCGTCCCTTGTTACGCCTAGGCATGACTCGTACTTCTCAGGCAGATATCAGTTTCTGTTAATTTTGAGAGCGTCCCTTGTTACGCCTAGGTATGATAAATGAAATAAATCTAACGTATGATAAATGAAATAAATCTAAATAAATTCAAGGAACAAATGATTTGTTTGCTTTCTTGGGCGTTGACACACGACTTGCACACCAAACAAAACGTCACTGCTTTTGAGCAGTATAGACGCCCATTTTTGTGCAGTGCCATTTGCGGCCACTAATTCTTGCATCGTGCCCGGAGTAATGGTGGCACAATTGCGTAGACACCCTCTTCATTCAATTTTATATAGGCGGTTGAGCGAGATGGCCATTTTTCGCTGTGGTCCACCCCTGTGTTTTTCGACAACTCAGGCTTCCTTTGAAGCCTACCTCCAGCGCGGAACTTGGAGTTCTTTGGAAGAGGCCGTTCTTCAGCGTCCCTTGTTATGCCTGGGTATGACTCGTACGTTCTCAACCAGATGTCGGTTTTTGTTAACCTGCGAATTGTCGGAAAGAACTTGATATCTCGTTAGGACAAGATAATGTGAGAAAGAACCCTAGCAGACGACGCGAAAGCAAATCCTTCTTGTAACAATATTGAATCTTTTCCTTCCCTCTAAACTCCACCTCCCCCAGCCAGGATTGGGGTTTGGACGCCGGGGGCGCGCTGGCTGCTGGGGTGTGCGGTCCCCGGCTGAACGGGCGGCTGGGGATCTTGGAGTTCTTTCGAAGAGTCCGATCTTGAGAGCATCCCTTGTTACGCCTAGGTATGACTCGTACTTCTCAAGCAGATGTCAGTTTCTTTTAATCTTGAGAGCGTCCCTTGTTACGCCTAGGTATGACTCGAACGTTCTCAGGCAGATGTCAGTTTCTGTAAATTTGCGAATTGTCTGTCGCGAAGATCTTGATATCTCGTTAGGACAAGATAATATTGTTACAAGAAGGATTTGATTTCGCCTTCATCTGCTAGGGTCACACTGAGACCTTTCCTCCCTTCGAAACTCCACCTCCCACATCCGGGATTGGGGTTGGGACGCCGGGGGGCGCGGTCATGGCGGCGCGTCCGAGCAAACGCCCGCCCTCTGCCACAGGGCGCGCGCCGCGGGGGCTCCCGCACAACGGGCGGCCGGGGATCGATCGGGGTGCCAGCCCCCGGCCCCCCGGCGCCCCCCTTCCACCTGCGGCAACCGCTTCGCACACGCGGCGAGGTTGCGGCTCTCCCCTCCCGGCGCGCTGCCGTCGACCGCCGCTCCGCTCTCGCTTCTCTGCGAGCTCTGAATTATGGAGGCGCGCCTTGGGGGCGGGGCGGGGCGTGCAATCATCGCATCAACGGCGCCCTGGACGGGCCGAATCAGAGGAGACACATTTAGGTGGAGATGTGCGTGAAAGGCTCTAACGTGAAAATCGAACCAGGAAAGGCATGATCTACGAATACATATTAGTAGAACGGAAAGAGATATTTAGTTTTGCAGAAATTATTTGATAGCTATCACAAGATTTCATGAAATAATATTTTCTTACTAATTTCATTCCTTCTAATGGGGCAAAAAATAACGGGCAACTTCAACACTTCTGTTTCCTTCCGTAGCTTATCTTTATCCTTACAAATATCTCATCGTGTTAATTATTTTATTGTTTCACATTGTTCTATTGTGTCTTTTAACCTATTGATAGAAATTTTAATTTAGGTTCATTATTTATCAGTAAAAGCTGTAGTATGTATGTCATTAAATAACTGCTAACACAGAGACATCAGGAACATTTTGCCATGATATGCATCACGAACATGTACTGGAGTACCACATCCACCTCTTCCTCTATAGCATTTTCCATTACAGCCTCCGACACTATCATTGATTACATTAACATGTAACCGAGCTAAGAAAGTTTAAAGTTCCTGGACTATCGTTGCAAATGATTGTTATCAACTCTTTCATAGCATTTACGTAATTCAATCGGATTTCAGGTACTGAAGTGTGAGAGATGAGACTCCAGCTAACCCCTCACCTCATTCGTGAGGTATGTCCCACGCGGGAAAGTGGAGGCCTCATACAACACTTGCTCCCCGATCACGCCAACAATCTCTTTGAGGGCGTTGCATAAAGACGGCTCCACACATTGGGCATTCGCCGAGCAGCGAGCTAGTGCTCGCTCAATCCCGAGCAGCTGACGTGTTCGACGAATGTTCGCACCCTTTGATGTGTCCAAAAATCCGACACGCGGTGGGTAGGGCGAGCACCGAACGTTCGTCATTCGGCAAATAGCAAGCCACTCATCCACCCTACTCGGGATTCGGCGAGCGGTTGATCGCTGTTCGCCGAATAACGAATGTGTGGAGCCACCTTAAGGAAGAGCGGGATGTAGGAAGGGATGCTGCTGTAGGTGCGTGGTGTGGGGCGCCCGGCGCAGCATAATCTGTTTTGCCTCCGGGGGAATTAAGTCTTCTCTTCATCGCGCATCCTGCGCACCCCCCTCTTAACTCCGTCCTCATCTCTGCCCGCCCTCACGTCACTGTGCCAGCGGCGGTGGCGGCGGCGGCGGCCACGAGGCACGGGAAATATATGCGAGGCTGTGCAAACTCCCGTCCTAGATAAAGGCTTCGGTGTTTACACGAGTGATAATATCCTCTTGCTTGTATTAAATATGGACTTTGCTCAGCCTTTATGGCGTGATTGTAGCGAACCGGATAAGCCTCTCCGAGGAAAAATATTACCCATAAGAGCTGATTACGCGGGTGAGCTTGGAAACAGAAATTTGATAAAAATTCCCATCATCCATTCTCCGTAGGCTGTAAGGTTGCTCGACCGGATAATGTATTTATTTTATATCTCAGCAGTAAACACCATAAGCTTGTTTCAGGCACGTATCTCCGTAATTCTCCAATGTCATTTCCGTTTGAGGGGATTTGGAATTAAATTGGAAAATGCATAAAAAGCTGAAGAATAATTGTAAGAAAAAACGTATTTGATGCAGAATTTTCTTCACATACACTTAAATAACAACTTCAACAGCTTCTGATGTAAACACTATTTTCTATTATCAAACAAACCTTCTGTACACTTTAATTTTATTGAAATTACTTAATTTTATGAAGATTCTGTTTCTCCTCTCTCATCATTGTTCAGTCCAGTATAGCACAAGTAAATGTGGAGAACTTCCTGACCGAGCAAGTAGCAAGTACAATGGAGTGTTCCTTTTAAAACCTGTCACGAACTTTGCAAAAAGCAAATAACAAAAAGTACGAAAGGAACGACACCTCCGACAACCATAGGTGCCTGTCCCTTTGTACAAAATAAATATTAAAATAACATGACCTGTGTAAATTAACGAGTAATTATTCCCCCGTGTATAAAAATACAACATTATTCCTAGAAGGTCCAGAAATGACTGGGTCTCCAGGCGTTTGATTTCGCGGTTGACGTCTATTTCTGGGTCATCCACCGCGCCGACAGGCGGCAGGCCTCGCTGCAGGCACTAATGAAATTCTGATTCCGGAACTAATATCGAAATGGGCGCCCCACTTCCGCAACCCTGGCAGAGCACACTTGGCCCGGCTTCCGGCGCAGCTTCCATGAGCCTCCGTCACTTCCTCCATCACAGCCATCATCACTACGTCCATCACCGGGAGCGGTAGCTCAGTGCATCACATGAGGTCACTGTAGCGCTTCTGAGCGGGAAGTCCTATGTTCGACTCCTGACGGGGATTTTCAAACACTAGCTTTTCATTTAGGTTGAGTTTAGTTGGTGTCTGGAAGAGAATTATAGCGGCCGGCTGCTCCGATCGGTAGTTTTCCGTGGGTTCTCCGATCAACACCTGGCGAATGCCGGAGCAGTACCCTAGCAAACGGGCCACGGACCGCGCGCGATATTTCCTTCCTCTTCTTTGCCCTATCCTCTTCCTTTACGCACACACTTACACTACTACATATTCCGGGAGACCAGTCGGGAGCTAACGGCTTGTCCCGGCTGGGGCGGTGCCCCGCTGGTGGGAGACTTCTGGTTAAGGGGAAAAGCCCGGTCATATTTTCATATACTTGCTAATTTCATAAACATAGGATTAAAAGCAACATGTAAATATGTTCATTTTAATGTGTATATAATCGTCTGATAATTTTATTTGTTAAGTTTCAAAAATAACCACAAGCAAAATATTGGTTTTTATAGTTTCTCCTAAACAGGAGGTATAAATTGTGCATTAAGTTCTAGAAAAAAGTCAATTTGTAAGGTAAACAAATTTCACTTGTTTCCAACGTGTTTAATTCCACAACATTCTAGTTGTTTCTGATGAAGTTTGAGAACTTTTAACTCACAATAGTTCTTATACCATAAAAGATCTACTATTAATGGATTTCTAGTGTCGTTGCCGCAAATGATTTCAACGTGCATTTCGAGCATGTAAGTGCCAAGCGAGTTCTACAAAAAGGCACAACGAACGGTTGAGACAGATATTCTCTTGCGACACACAAAGAGCCTTTCTGCCTTTCCCAGACGTCCACAGCAGAATTCAACGCAAATTGTTTCCTACTATATAACTCGTGGCAACAGTCAGTTTGCTCAGGGACCCCAGAATCGCACAGCTGTATAATGGACAAAAAGTCACATTAAATTACATAATACCGTATGGAATGGATTAAACTTTTAGTCTCCATTGTGTTCTCAATGTATTCTTGTTTTGCTTAGTTCTGGTAGTACTATGGATGCAATAAAAGCGAACGACCTTCCCTAGGCAGCAATTATAATTTGAGTAAAGTTTCAAAACAATGTTCTTTCTACAAGAGACAAAAAACTACAAAAATGTATTTTTATATACAAGCTCTCCGTATTTCATATAGTATTGACTTTCAGAATTACTTAGCTCAGGTACCTTTCACAACGGATTTTCAACTACCCATCTGTTTTATCGTGAAAAAGAGACAAAAGTATTAATCCTTAGGTTGTACTAAAATTCAAAAATTACTAGTTTGCCAACGGTTCCCCTTAGGCAAAATTTCCTTATTACCAAAATTCATTAATTAAAAATACCTAAGGAACGTACAAACACTGGGACATTTTTCAATATCCACCGACGTGATAAAGGCTCGTCCAAAATAAAGACTCAGAATGAATTTTCCAGAGAACTAGCGCAGCAGCGGGCACAAAGGGTCTGGTGCGATTGTGCCTTTCCCACCTCCGCGGAACGCCGCGGGGTCCACTGTCCAGGAGCTTATCGTCGCTCGCTTCATTTTCCTGCGGCGCCTCGCCTCTGCTCAGCCCCCTCCCCGCCCCGCCCACTCCCTTCCTTCGCACCCCTTCCCGCCCCCAATCTCGCCGCCGCCGTGCCTACACTCTCCCTCCGTCTCGTAGCCCCGCCTCCGCCCCGCCTCCGCCCCGCCGCCGCCCCGCCGCCGCCCCGCCGCCGCCCCGCCGCCCCTGCCGCTGCCCCGCCGCCGCCCCGCCACCGCCCCGCCGCCGCCCTGCGCCGCCCGCCCCGCCGCCGCCCCGCCGCCCAGCCGCCGCCCCGCCGCCGCCCCACCGCCTCCAAGCCTACACTCTCCCTCCGTGCCGTCGCCCCGCCTCGCCTCCGCCCCGCCTCGCCTCCGCCTCCGCCCCGCCTCCGCCCCGCCCCCCCCGCTGCGACTCAGTTTTCGCCACGCCTTCTCGCCTCTACCCCGTCTCTGTCAAGCCACCCACTCTCACTCCGACCTGCTGTACTGACCCCCCATCAATCCGCCTCCGTGCCTCTCCCCGCCACCGTACCGTCATGACCACGCCACCGCCATGTCACTCTCCCTCCGCGTCGCCTCCACATCACCTCCGCTATCACACCACTCCCGCCTCCGCGCCTTTGCCCTCACTTCGCTCCGACTCCTCCTCGCCTCCTCCTCGCTCCCACCCCACCACCATCACGCCACACTCTCTCACTCCACCCCAGTGCCCCGCCCCTTCCCAGACTTCAATCCGCCTCCTCCCCACCTCTTCCCCACCTCCATCCCGCCACGACCACGCCACCACCACCCCTCCACCCGCCTTCGCCGCGCCCCTGCTCCACCTCCGCCTCGCCTCCACCCTGCCTCTGCACTGCCCGGCTTCTGCCCCCCCCCCTCTGTCCCGCCTCCACACTGCCTCTTCCTCGCCTCCACACTGCCTCCTCCTCGCCTCCGCCCACCTCCGCCCCGCCACTCCCCGCCCGGCCTCCGACCCACTCACTCGTTGCCCCTCACCATTTCCACCCCGCTTTGCTCTCGGCAGCCCCCGTCAACCCCGCTCTTCCGACCCGTTCCATTCACTCCCGTGTCTCCACCCGTCCTGCCCTCTCCTTTCCCCGACTGCCGCGGAGTTCAGGATTTGCTCGTCGCGGGCGAGAGAAATTAATTAAACGAGTGCCTTGCGCTGCCTCCGTGCACCCACCGACCCCGCCGCCGCCGCAGCCACAGCCGCCAACCGTGAAAAGCGACAGCGTTTCCGCCATTGAGAAAGGACGTTCCGTTGGCGTTGCGTCGTAGCTTGGCGCCTCCAGGCCTTCGTCACCGGTGCTTGTACTTTTTTAATTTTTTTATTATCCTTGTTCGGCACTTTTGCCTTTCAAGGTTTTGAAAGGTACTTTATTAAATACGTAATACAGAGCGTTTTTGACTTTACCCCAGGAAGGCGTCAAGCCATAATTTTGTTCCAACCTGTATGAAAATGAATTATTTGAATGTCTGAATTATTTTTACTGTTGTCAATGAAGAAGAAAAAATTAATAACTAATTAATTGGTAACTATGTAATTTGTAATTAATTAATTTAATAATTAATTAAGTGAAGGTGATTCAGGAGGATGTAGTAAATCCTTAAAATGATGTGAGCGACTTCAAGAAGAAAAAGCTGACGATTCGATTTTGAAATGACTTGTGTTGGGTCATAATTGAATGATGGCTTGAAAACGGGTTGATTATCTTTTTTATCATTTTTTTCTGTGAGCCCATTGTCAATTCTATTTGGATTTATTCAATTGGTACACATCTGATAGCAATTATTGTGCAGCGAAGAAACTTATTTTTGTTTCAAGCAGTCGCGGCTCGTGGGTTTCGAAATGGGGAAGGCTGCAAATGCATTACATTGCTTTGAATTTGTGTACATAATATCTTCCGATCACGAAGCGTACAGTCCTGTAGACTTTGCGCGTATGATAAAGGCTTAAGGAAGTAGCGCTCCTGCTACATATTAGGAAAACTAATTGATGCGCAATGCTACTCGCTGAGCTGCATAGTAACGCTATCTCGTGAGCACACTCTTCTTCAGACCCTAGTCCCCACCCTTGAAGGCTGTCTGGTTGCAGCCTTCGTCCGCCGGTAAGTCTTTGCAGTCAATGCATGACGTCAAACCTACTCGTTTAACACAGGCCTTATGGCGGAATGAAGTGGGAGCCTAACGCTTTTCTCTTCCCTGTCAACAGTTTCAAATGCGTTACGTACGGCCGTTAACGAACAGACAAAGAAAAATGTTGATATTATTGTTATGTAATAAAGCTCAGGAATCCATTATTAATGAGTAAATACATTTATAAATATAAATTTAAATTTCTTTTCGGGGGCGATTTCTCTAGGAGAAGCTCCGCCTTACAGCCTTTAATGACGAGCCGCGCCTGGTTTCAAGTCTACGGAGATTCGTTTTAGCTACACTTCCCCATGCAGAGCTTCCTCCGAGCCAAACCCGTGCTTTGCTCTGTATGTGGGTATGTACAAGGCTCTGTTGGAACTGCTTGGTGTTTGCTGCGCTGCGGCATTGCTCCCGGAAAATTGCTTCTATTACAAGCAAGTCCTGGCAAGACACACAACCAGTCGTTCCTGTCGCCCTCCCGGGCCGACATGCTTTTCGCCGTCTTCTTGTTGACTGGAGCATTTCTCTCACAGTTCGCAGCGCTTCGTGATCTAAGCAGGGCCGTTACTCTCTGGGTTCCACGCAGTAAGCGACTATTCTCACTGCATTATCTAACCAGCAAGCCTTGTTACTAGGGGACGGATTTTGATGACCTAAAACATCGCCAACAATCCCAAATGTGTACGTTTCTCTTCATTCTCATCACTAGGGGGCGGATTTTGATGACTTAAAAATTGCCAAAGATGATCAATGAACTGCTTTTAAAATGCTCAAAAAACAAAGAAAAATGTAAAACAAGTGATCAAATCCAGTTCGGATGAACAATTCAAGATGTTGGATACGCTACTGATTTAATCCAGGCTTCTTCTACTCCTTCTAGTGAAGTCAGGTTTCAAACATTTGATTTGGATTGTTCTTCGCCAGAAAATATCTGTCTTTAGTTATCCCAAAACCACCTGAACTGCCAATGGCGCTGACAGGCGACACAAAAACCTTAGTTTACATACTCACAATAGTTGCCATTACAACTTCTCAGCGAGGAAATTGAATAGGCTACCAGGTATAGGTACTGAGGAATTCTGTGGAGAACATTTGTTGCATCTCGTAAATATTATTTGAAGCAAGTACCATTAAAATGATATTAAAACCCATTGAATAGGCAAAAAAAATGTTAGAAATGACAGGAAAAGGTAAAAACATTAGTCGAAGTGGACCAAAAATGCAAAACAATGACGTATAAAAATGGATCATTTCGTTTTGTTATAACATAAAATGAATTTCTATACCAAACGACATGTTTCTAAAGTGAAAAGAAAAAAAAAGACATTTCATTAAAATCCGCCTCCTACTTATTACTTTCACTGCCAGGATTTCCTAGAGTCTCATTACGAAGCCTTCTCTAAATTTTCTTCACTGTTTCTAAGTTTCTAATAGAGAGTGAAAGTATTCCATCAATACCTGAAACTCGTCAATGAACTCTCTCCGAAGCTTTATCTCCCATTGTCATAATCACAATCCTCTGTCACTTTCGTCGTCGAGGCAATTTCCACCGTTGTTCGCACCTCCTCCTATGGATTCACCATCACCATAGCCGTCTGTTGATCGTTTCCTCTCCTCTCTCGTGCTACTTCATAGACACACCTCTCTCCCTCGCACACACAGCTGCCTCTCCGTTCCCTTTGTCCGGTGAATTTGCATTTTTACTCCGTCGATTTATTTTGTGGCGCAGCTGAACAGTAGGGCGGGAAAGGAGGAGGGCTTTTGTTCCGGCAAACGAAGCAGAGAGCCCAGCTGCGATTCGAAATTGACCGGGTGCGCCCAGATGTACTTTATAAAGTTGCTGCTAATAGTGTGTTGCGAGGCAAGGCGTACTTTCTCGGCTGTTCCCAGCTCCTCCTCCACTGCAAGGAAGTAGACTCATCGCGGCTTCGCAGCCAGCACGCGAGCAGATTATCCGCCCTCGGGATCGTTTTCTAAACTGAATGCACGTATTCTTCATTTGTCTTCGCTTACGTGAGAGAACTCGATCAAATTGTTCTCAAGGAGGAAAACACTTGGAAAGTTACTTGAGTTTCCTTATGAACTGGCATACTTTATACACGATAAAATGTTCCTTTGTTGAGATAACGGGTCAACAAACAACATCATAGTTATAAAATTGGCATGCGTATTGCCATTAACGACCTAACGATGATACAGTCAACAAGATCTCTTTCAATATTCAACATAATACAGTTTTAAAAACGTATATAGACATGTCGCATTCGTTGTTGGGCTGCAGAAAAACCAAGTAGAATTTATATTATTCACTATTAAAATAGGGTTCTGAGGGGAACGTGTATGCACCTCGGTGCACTAAAAGTAAGACATACATTCCAGATAGATTCTAAGATCTGTAAACATACTGATTGCACCAAACTTCATCGAATAACAATAATGGCCTACATTAATATCTGGTCGGAGAAATTAAGAAAGACTGAATAAAATGTTAGGAATTTCCGACTGAACTTATTACTCTAAGACTACTCCGGGTAGTTTGAAGCGCACGTCCGTCAATAAAATAATCAACAAAAGGCTATAAATGCATTTCGAAAACAGACGGAAAATTCCAGATTATCAGTTACAATAGTTATGTCTCCGATGATAAGCTATTATAAACCACAAATAATTGCTCAAATGTTCCGTGGAATGTATTTTTCAATTTATTTAAAGGCCAGTGCGAGAAGATTAATAGTCTTTTGAACATTCTCGATTGTTTGAAAGGTTTTGAATTAAACAGTAATCAATTTAAACGTAGAGTTGGTCGTAAAACACACTGGTCGAGGAAATAAATGAGGCTATTAAAATGTTTTGAATGAAATCTTAGTTTCTAGGTAATACGTGTATTTTCTTAAAGGCCATTGCAAGAATTGTGTATCTACTTTTATTGTTGCTAAAGAAAAATTCATGTAGGAATTGGAGCCATGGAACAAAACAGCAATTTACATTCCAATCCATTCCTACAAATTTACTTCTAAGTATACTATTATGGATACATTTTAAGACACAATGTCTGAAGCTTCATCAGCAAAAGACGTTCGTAAATAATCAATTTAATGTACTGCTAACACATCAAAAATGCTTTTTGGAAGACTGAATAGCCAACGGAGTAATCCGGTAAAATGATTCGGAAAAGATAGAGATAATGAAAGCATTTTCTTCTTCGAATAATCATTTATCACTCATAAACTGGATCCATTAAATAATGAATAAATCAACATTAGACGTCCTCAGTCAACGTAGCTTCCAAGAAAGCAAAGACGTACGACTGTTAAGAAAAAATCGTAAAATAGCAACAGTACAAACGTTTTGTGCGGTCCTCGCGCAATAAATTAAGTTAATAACACTTACAACCCCAAACATGTCGCAACATTAATTTTCAATGAATAATTTTCAATACCACCACACTCCCTGGCTTTGTAATAAATGCCTTTCGGCAAATTTCAGCCACGAAGAAAGGCTGCGCCTATTACTTTAATCGCATCCTCATTTCGGAAATACCCTCGCTGGGTTCTTGCCAGAGGTGCAGGACTCGAATGGGGGTGAGGGCGGCGGTGGAGGTGACAGGGAAGGTGGGATGAGGCGGGATTGCGAGAGGGTTGTGGCGGGGAGAGTCTGAGTTGCGGCAGGATTGTGGGAGTGGTTGTGGCGCGATTGTGGCGAGGATGAAGCAGGTTTTTGAAGGGGTTGGGGCGAGGCTGGGGAAGGGTTGGGGCGGCGTTGGGGCGGGGTTGGGGCGGGATGGGGCAGGGTTGACGCGGGGTAGAGGCAGGGTTGATGCGGGGTTGGGGCGGGGTTGAGGTGGGGTTGGGACGAAGTTGGGGCGGGGTTAGGACGGGGTTAGGGGAGATGGGGCGGGGTCGGAGAAGGGTTGGGGCGGGACTATGACGGAGGTGCGGCAGGATTTGGGCGGGGTTGGGGCAGCGTTTGGGCGGGGCTAGGGTGGGGTTGGGGCAAAGTTAGGGTGGGGTTGAGGTGAAGTTGGGGTGGGGTTGGTGGCGTTGGGATGGGGTTGGGGTGGGGTTGGGGCGGGGTTGGGGCGGGGTTGGGGCGGGTTGTGCGGGGTTGGGGAGGGGGTTTGTAGCGGGGTTGGGGCGGGGTTGTAGCGGGTTGGAGCGGGGCTTTGACGGTTGGGGCAGCGTTTGGGCGGGGCTAGGGTGGGGTTGGACAGAGTTAGGGTGAGGTGAGGTTGGGGTGGGGTTGGGGCGGGGTTGGGGCGGGGATTGAATCGGGGTTGGGGCGGGGTTTGTAGCGGGATTGGAGCGGGGCTTTGACGGGGTTGGGGCAGGGTTAGGGCGGGGTTAGGGTGGTGTTGGGGCCGGGTTGGGGCGGCGTTGGGGCAACGTTGGGGAGGGGTTGGGATGGGAATCGGGTTGTATTGGGGTAAGGCGAGACGGGGATGGGTTCGGAGCGGGTCCGGCGCTAGGTAGACCCAGAATAAAAGTCGAGGCCCGCGATGGGGGCGGGAGTGAAAGCGAACGCAAGGCGAGGGGGCGGGGCGTGCACGGCGGCGAGGAGGGCGCGAAGTGTTAGCGAGGGCGCAGGTGCCTCCTCGCAGGTGCTCTCAGCCAAATTAGGCGGCGACCCCTCGCGCGGGACCGGCGCGTCCTCCGCGGCGCGGCGCTGTGCTCGCGCGCGGAAGGTGTCGTGAGCCGCCACCCCCACGGGACCTGCGACGAGGGGCGGCGGCGGCGGAGGAGGCCATTCATTGCGGCCGCGCGTTCAGTAATGAGGTGCCGCCGCCCCCGCCGCCGCGCGCCGCCGCCCTCGGCCGCCGATATCGACCCGCGGCGGCGGTGGGGGCGAGGGCGACTGCACGAACGACGCGCCAGCAACCGAGGGCGACGGGTGCGTTTGGAATGCGGTGGCGGACGGGGCACCCGGGAGAAGCCAACGATCGGTTCGACGCAAGAAGCCAATGAAGGGAGGGCGGTTGCCGGGATCTCGCGGGGATGGGGGACGGCGGTGGTGACAACGGAATGCCTGATATCATTCATCGACTGGTTTGAAAAGAGAAGGGTTGAGGATATAGGGGATGGTACAAGCGGACTGGTGAAGTGGAAGGCTGGAATGAGGAGGCCGACCGGGAGCAGTAGCTCAGAGCATCATACTAATGTCTCTGCAGCGTCTCTGACCGGGAGGTCCTAGGATCGAGTGTCGACTGCGGCAGGATTTTCGACAGTAGCTTTTCAGCTAGGTCGAATCCAGTTGCTGTCTGGGCAAGAATTCTAGCGCCCGGCTGTTGTGATCGGTAGTTTTCTGTGGTTTCTCCGATCAACATCAGACTATTGCCGGAGCAGAACCCTAACAAATGGGCCACGGACCGCGCCCGATTTTTCCTACGACTTCCTTGTCCTAATCTCACTCCTTACACACACACACACACACACACACACACACACACACGCACACACACACATGCACTACACTACCATATATTCCGGGTGACTCGTCGTGAGATTAGAGCTTGTCCCGGCTGGGGCCTGCTGGTGATCTGCTGCCTGCTGGTGCCCCGCTGGTGGGAGAGTCCTGGTTAGGGGGAAACCCCGCTAGCGACGGTAGGTCGGCACCGGATCTCGCCACCCAAGGGGGAAGATCACTGCCATCTCCCGAGGAACAAACATGCACTCCACTAACGGGACTAATGACCTAAGCTGTTGACACGCTCAGAATCACTAACCTACGAACCAATGAGGAGGCGGTGCCCGCGTTTGCGAGGAGTCGGGGTCGGAGCGGTGGGCGTGTGTGCGGGGGCCGGAAGGTCGTGAGCGGCTGGGCCGGGGTCGGGGGTCGAGGGCGGGCGGTGGGCGTGCGCGGCTCGCATCTGCTCGTTACCGCCGCCGTCGCTTGTGTTGACCGCCGCTCGCGACCCGGAACGCCCCTGGCCGAGCAGGGAGCCCGCAACAGCGGATTCCGACAAACCGCCAACGCTCGGTGGCGACCCTCGATTAACACACCGTTGCCGAAACACGTACTTACACACAGCTCCTCTGCCAGTAATGGATGATGTTTCCTTGTGAAAGTGTTTGCCGTAGTGTGTGTTTTAACAGAGTGCAGTTCGCTAACGATATCAATAAGGTCAAAATCAATTGCATTCTATTCTATTTTAATAAGTCTTTTGAAGAAAATGCACAGAATACATTATCGGAAAAGATATAAAATTATCTCAACGAAACGTTCATATTGATTTTTTCAGGTATTGATGTAGTATGAATTTTTTACTTATACGTACATTTACATTTAAAATATTATACAAGTTTATATTTATATTATACAAGTGTTCTTACCTTCTTTCTGTTAAATTTCCAAACAGAGAAAAAAATTGGGAATCGAAAAACTAAACGTGAAGAATTTTGAAAAGGAAAGTCTCTAAAGCTGTGTATACGCATAGTACCCTTCAGAACGCGTGCGCAAGTTTTGAAAATACAGTATGTGAGCAATGGTGATGAAAATAATATATTTCATGCGCCGCGAAAATACGTCCAAAGAGATTTTAGACATCGTGTTGACCACTAAAGACTATAAATTACTTATTATTAATGTTTAATAACAATTCTCCTATGCAGGAAGCCGATCTTCAAAATTAGACATTTCTATCTTGCTGTGTCTTAATGCTTTTGGCTACCCTTCTCATTGTGTTTTTTTTTCACTTTCTCGCCCTTACGAATGCTCTTCATAAGAAGAGAAGGTTATGCAATCGTGCGCCGGAAAACGGCGAATATCTAGTAGAAAAACTCTTATTGCCGGGTCCTAGTAACGCAAAAGGGGATAAATCCAGATTAGAAATATAGGAAACAATCTTATATATAATATAGTCTAACTTGTTGTTCATAAAGTTTAGGCAGAATTCATGTTTTGTGCGTCCATGATAATGAAAAATCGATTAATTGCAAAACGTGTGTCTGTCTATGGTCAACGCTAGCGCCTAAACCGTTTATCCAATTTTCTTGAAAATTGATATTCCCCGATCGATCAAAATGAAATTTTTTGAAACGAATATTTTGATTTTTGAGGTAAATTTACATGAAGCGAGCATTTACGTTTTAAAGAGACGGCCCTAGTTGGGCCCATAATGTGTGGTATGAGTGACGGTGAGTTAACTCTGAGGACATGACTTCGTGTCTCGGAACGGGGGAAAAAAAGGTTTTACTGGTTGAAAACACTGCTGCAGGTTCATCTAGTAGTGTAATATAGCGGAGCAGTTAGAAATAATGTGAGAAAGTATGTTCTTTTGTAGCGCCATTAGTTTATATAAAATATTATAATTTTAAGATTACGTAAGTATACGTTAGATACTTGTAATTTGCTAAGATATTTTCGCGAAGACCAATGTTAATGCTCTGATCATGTTCAAAATAGAGTGCATGAGTTCTGTGGTTAGTTGATTTGTAAAAGTTTTAATCCGTGTTTTATTTTTAAAGCATCTTTCATGTGACTTACATATTGTGTCAATAAAGACTCGAAAAATTAAGGGAACCATGCGACATAGACACAGTCGCATCACCACAGTTTAGAGTAGAGGATTACTTTTCCAACACATTAAGACCGTTGTATACTTCATAAACTATATTTATCGGAGTAAAATATGTAATGGCTTTTATTCAAAACGATAGTTATTTTGTTTCAAGAGCACATTAAATTCTGCTCGTTAAATAATAGCTATCATATGTCACAATCGTCCTTTCTGACATAACTACCATACGAGTGATAACGAACTATTTCGGATCCGAAGTAAATATCATGTGTATGAAAAATAGAACAAACGATTACACATTGCGAGTGTATTCTTACAATATTCGAAGACATATTCATTACTCATCTTTTCGTGTAGAAACATGGTTCTTCAGTCATTTTTTATTGTTGAATGTATAGTAGTTGCCTTAGGAAAGAAGTGGTTACGAGTTTACATTGGGAAACTACATTACGACTATATACTTTAATACAAATAGAAAGTTCCAGAAGAAAATGTACTCGACCAGCTCCACAAATTGAGTTAAGTTGAAAGCTCTTTTCAACAGCAAGAAACCAATGATTTCTGCACCTAACTGCTGGCTGTTTCCACTGCCCAACGACGGGGCACAATTGAAGTAATCGAAGCAACAAGTCCCCGACCGTCGTCGCCTGGTGCGGAGGGCGGCGAAAGAAGCAAAAGGGCCGAGTGGAAAGGAACGGAAAGGCCTGAACTCGCATTGGGGGCGCCATTGCCGATAGGGAGTAATTGCAGCACGCGGAGGCTCGGCGCTGGCGACCGCTGTGGAGGCGGATGGTGGAGCAAGGGGAAGAAGTGCAACCCGTGCGCAGTGAGCATCGATTTATTGAAGTTTCCTGGCACCACAACTTCTATGGTCATTAGTTCCGTTAATGTATTGAATAGGGGGTATTTGCACTGGGAAGCGTTATAGCAATCCACAGCACTATCGATCTTCTACGCATGCGCAGTTCAAGATTCGCATCAGGCTCGATGCAGGCGACCGCTGTGGAGGCGGGTGGAGGAGAAGGGGAAGAAGTGCAAACCGTGCGCAGTGACCATCGATTACTTGAAGTTTGCGGATACCACAACATATATGGTCATTACTTCCGTTAGTGTATTGAATAGGGAGTTTTTGCACAGGAAAGCGTTATAGCAATCGACAGCACTATCGATCTTCTGCGCTTGCGTAGTTCGAGATTCGCATAAGGCTCAGCGCAGGCGAGGCGGGTGGAGGAGAAAAGGGAAAAAGTGCAAACCGTGCGAAGTGAGCATCGATTTATTGAAGTGTCCTGGCACCACAATATCTATGGTCATTAGTTCCGTTAATGTATTGAATAGGGATTTTTTGCACAGGGAAACGTTATAGCAATCGACAGCACTATCGATCTTCTACGCGTGCACAGTTCGAGATTCGCATCAGGCTCAGCGCAGGTGACCGCTGAGGCGGGTGGAGGAGAAAGGGAAAGAAGTGAAACCATGCGCAGTGAACATCGATTAATTAAAGTTTTTCTGGCACCACAACTTCTAAGGTCATTAGTTCCGTTAGTGTATTCAATAGGGAGTTTTTGCACAGGGAAGCGTTATAGCAATCGAGATCTCTGTCGATCTTCTACGCATAGACAGTTCCAGCTTCGCATCACTTTTGTGCTTCTGTGCATGCTCAGAAGATGGAGATTACAGTCGATTGCTGTTATCTATGCTGTACAAAATCTCCTAATATTTATCCGGAAGGTGGCAGAGTTTCTACTCCGCTGTATTGTTAAATCGGGCTCTACACGTCGGCTTTCGGGGATTTACCTCTCCAGATACACCGCACAGCGGCACCGCTCCAGCTGGGAACAGCGTTAAGCTCCATAGCTCGTCTGATCATCCGACATGTGTGTATGTAGTGCATGTAAATGTCGGTGTAAGTACAGAGGATAAGACAAGGAAGAGGAAGGAACGCGTGATTATTATTTAGCTGTTGAGCGCGTCAACTGCTAATATTGTAAGTTCCATAATTCTATGGCATTTTTATTGTTGAAGGTGGCGGTGATCTTCCCCCGCTGGATGGTGAGATCCACCGACTAGTCGGCTTACGAGATTTTTCCCAACCAGGTATCTCCCACCACCGTGACACTGCTCCACCCTGGAAAAGTTCAAACTCCCGACTGATCTCCCAGAATATGTAGTAGCGTAGTGCTTGTAAGTGTGTGTAACTAAGGATCGACTAAAGCCTCGAAACAAATTATTTCAAATTAATTCTTGGAGTCTCTAGATTCGCAGAAAATGCCGGAGTCCTAAGAGAGGTCGGTAGTGTAGGAATTTGGAAAGATTTTAAAATGAAACCCATTAAATTTAAACTTTCGATTAAATTAGCAGGTGAAGGCTGACACACTTATACATAGATGTTTTCGAGTGCAGTTACAGGGAAGCAACCAACGCCACTGGTCGTATAAAATTAAACTGCTACTGGAACGTGCAGGTCTGGGAGACGTTTCTCCGAGATGGTGGGAGATAGGGGAACACGTGAGATAGAACGGCTAATTTCGGATAGACTTGCGGATATTAAAAGGCAAGAGATCCTGGCAGCAACGGCCGAAAAACGTTCGCTAGTTGCGCAAATTCACGCGAGTCCGTTATGGGGTTGCGAACGTTACGTAACACACTGCGAAAGGACGCAAGAGGGGATACGCTTGGTTCAGGGTCGGGGGTGGATGCAACGTAGATTAAAGGACTCTAATGGTAATGGCATCTGTGTGCTTTGCGGTGATAGGGAAGACTGGATCCACATCCTTTTAATTTGCAATGCGACCGAAACTTGGAGAGGAAAATGGAATGGGAATGGGAAATTACTACTTCCAACATAGGAACGTAACGCTCGCCCAAAACATTTTAGGTGATAAAAGATCTAAATTCATGAAAGAATTAGGAACATTTCTAAGAAAGGTTCGGACCATTAGAGAAACTGAAATTAGGGAGTGGGAAAACAGCACTGGTTAGTACGAACAGAGCCTAGACTGAAGAGAAATAAATAATAAGTCAATAAACAAACAATAATTAAGTTAGTAAGTTATGTTAGGTTAGTAAACAGTAAAAAAAAAGAAAAAAGTCATAATTTGTAGTCAATTGTTAATTATAAGTAGATAAATAAGTCAATAAAAATAAATTAACTTAAAATAATTAAAATAAATTAAATAAATTAAAATAAAATAAAAGGAAACGGTTAAAATAATAAACCATGAGAAGGTGAAGGGAAGTGGGAATCGGAAATGTTAGGGCAGAGGCGTTGGTGCGGACGATCTTCTGTGGTGCTGTGTGTTTTCAGGTGCTGAGGAGGCCAAACATTGGAAGGAGAATGCCTGACGCCCGCGCAAAATAAATAAATAGTTTAAAAACAAAAATCAGATAGATTAGCATGTACTCGGCTTCTGACGGCAGGTTTTTCCCCCTTCAGGGTTTTTTTCCTCAGCCGTACCTTATGGTCTCTTTTCCGTGGCATTGATGCTATGAAAAGACCATTTGGGTTGAGTACCAGAATACGAAAGGTTAGAACGCGGTAGAATGTAGGTATTGTAATGGCTTAAAGGCCTTCGGCCTAGCCACTTAGCATAAAGTTCTCTAATTTGTATGTAATAATTACCTATTAAATAAATAAATAAATAAATAAATGTCACCCCTTACTTACACACAGGACATGCAATGAGACACGATATGACATGCAATGGGAAGGAAAGATCGCGCGCGGTCCGTGGCCCGTTAGTTAGGGTTCTGCTTGTATTGATCGGAGAAACCATGGAAAACTATCAATCAGAGCAGTCAGTCGCTAGAATTCATCTCCAGGCAGCAGCCGAATTCAACCTGGCTATCTAGCTAGTATCGAAAGTTCACTACCATCGGAACTCGAACCCTAGGGCCTCCCGGTCAGAGGCAAACTAAGCAACCGGCTGATCTAAACTCAGCCTTTGTGAGACGAAGTGCTTCAAATGGCTTCCAATAAAATTTTTCGAAAACTTAAACGATTTCTGTGATAAAGGGCTTCGAATTTCGAATTTACAGTAGCACATAAGCACCATTTTCTTACAAACGGCTCCAAAGTTTTCAACAAACATGCCCTTATAGCACGAGGCTCTTCTATAATATTCTTAAAGTAATATTTCGGTTCTAGTATTAGAAAAAATTGAGAAGATTTCAATAAAATGTACTTTGTACGGCGATATATGGCAGCTAGCAAGGGTATGTGGCAAGTCCGAAAAGCTAGCCCAAACAAAAGAAATTAGAAAACTAACTAGTATGAAAACGTCTGTGCCATTCTGTAAAACTACTAGTTTGTTTATTATAACATTTACAGTAACGACCTGACCTTTTGCACTGTGTGTTACGAGACTGACTATACAACTGGAACGGCGAACCTTCAGAAATGTACGAAGTTCAGAAATATTGACAATAGGAGTCGCGGTATTTACTAAATCCTGATGATTATGGGGCAAATTTTAATGAAATATCATTTTTTTCTTTTTATCTGTTCACTTTAGAACAATGCCGTTTAGTATAGAAATTCTTTTTATATTATCACAAAAGGAAATTATCCATTTTTATAGGTCATTATTTTGCATTTTTGTCGATTTCAATCACAGAATTACTCAGTAGCATATTCGATTTATTCACTCTGAAATTGTTTTGACAGCTGTTGTGAGTATATAATTCTTGTGACGTATATCAGCGCCATTGCCGGTTCGGCCGATTTCGGGAAAACTAAAGGCAGAGATTTACTGGTAAAGAACAGTCCAAACCAAACGTTTGCAAGCTGAGTTCACTCGAACGAGTGGTGGAAGTCTCGATTACATCATTAACGTATCCAACAGCTTGATTTTTACATCCGAACTGGTTTTTATACGATTTTTTACGTCGTTTGTCTCTGTTTCAGAGCATTTTTAAAGCATTTAAGAGCATTTTATTGATCATTTTTGGCGATGTTTGAGGTCATCAAAATCCACCCCTACTGATGATCGATGACTGACACTCCTATTTACTGCCGACCCACCCTAAGGATCTAACCTCGCTTCCTCGGCACCGCTATTTTCCCTTATTCTTTCAAAAGGCTTCCCTAGCTTTGCAGGAACGAGAGCGACATCCATGCAATTGAAAGCACGTATACTTCTAACGGCATTGTGCATGTTGTTTCCAGTTCTGTTGGTTGCAGTAAAATTTAGTTCATATTAAAGTGGTTAACAATTCTGCGTCGTTATGTGTATTGAAAAAAGTGCATAATTATTCAAATACATAACAATATTCAGTGTGGTCTATTGGTAATTATTGGTAAGTCAGTATTCCATTGTATATTAATTTTAAACTCTCCGTACGTGTGTGTGATTTTACTTTCTTGTATACTTACGTATATATGGAGTAAAATGCGTAGTATAGAGAAAGTTATGTGAAGGTGCGGAAAATCGAGTTCTAACTTTCGACGGAAATACACGTTTTGTGATCCCTTGAAATCGCAAATGGGTTTTTTCAAAACTGTCGTCCTTTCGTCCGTCTGTCTGTTAGTCTGTGAGTCTGTCCGTCCGTCTGTGAACAACACTAGTGCTTTGTCGATTTTTTTTTCACGTAAATACGGCTTTAACAAATTCTTTTATTTTTTCTAAAGTCTCTCTCTCTCTCTCTCTCTCCCTCTCCTCTCTCTCTCTCTCCTCTCTCTTCATCTCTCTCTTCATCTCTCTCTCTCATCAATATTTACATTACGGACATTTCTTATAATCTTTGGTATTTGTGAGAGCAATTGCTACAAATAATTTCTCATAAAGTTTCTTGAAATATCAAAGGTGTTGGGTGAAAATGAGCTTCAAAATGCGCAACAATCTGACAGTATTTTTTTTAACTGCTCCAAATTTTCTAATGAAAATATGCAGAGGCGACGAGATTTTACCTTTCTATGATATAATTAAAGTCATATTTCAATTCTACAATTATAAAATTGAAAAAACGGGAAATCTATGTTTTCGATGTAAATACATGGCAGCTGACAAAGGGTACGGATAAATCGAAAAGAAAACACAGACTGAAGGGCTGAGGAGACTAGTACAAGAAAGTCTGTGCCATTCTGAAGAACGATTAGTTTTTCAATTGAAAACATAATAGCTGCATTTGTTAAATAAGTTAGAAAATTTTTACATCCTAGAACAATGCATGAATAATTAATTTTTTATTTCGAAATTACCGCTGGTTGCTTTGTAGAGGTTCATAAATCCATTTATCGACGAAATCAATATATTATCTATTTGGTACCTTCTTTCCTGTAAACATAAGCTTTATTAGAGAAATTTTTTCAGTGAATCAGTCGCCTAGATATGCGTAGTTACTGATTCGTCACTGCTTTAGTCAGTATGCCTGCAAATCTGTTCGAATACACTAATTTCAGAATTTGAGAGGTATCATTGCCACATGGATCAATTACATTGAGTAAATACTCAACAGCAAACAAATATCCATTGGAATACATTCAACAAACAATCCACTGGAAACTCAATTTATTTGTGTTGCACAGTTCTTCTCTATAAACATTTTCTCACTTACACTAAGAAAATAAACATTGGAGGAGAAGATAATAAAATTTCCTTTGAAAAGGAAGTTATAATTTGGCAGGTGCTTGTTTTATTCATAAGCATCCCCACGCTCCAGACAAAAGAACTTTCTACGACTAGGTCATTGTCTGGCGCGACGCGCGGAGAGCCGTATTATCATCGGGCGATGAGCACAATACCGGAGTGCATCGCTCATTAAGTCCGGGGTCAGTAGGAAACGGGCGCTCTGAAGCGTTGCACAATGGGCAGCGAAAACGGCGCGAGAATCGAGGCGGTGGATGCACACGCGCGATATGCTCATTCCGGCGCCGGCGCATTGTCCTTGGGAGAAAGGACGCCCCCGCCCCGCCCCGGCCCCCAAGACTTCCTACGTGGCCCGGTCACCTATTGTCCGACGTATCCCACCTCCCGCCACCCGGCGTGCAGGTCGGCGCCGGATCTCACCATCTAGCGGAGAAATTTGCTGGATGGTACGGAATAAACTTCCTTACTCGTAGGAGGCGGAATTTTATGGCCTAAAACATCGCCAAACATGATCAATAAAATGTCCCTTAAACTGTTTTTTAAATTATCTAAAAGCGAAGAAAAATGACGTAAAAATATTAACAAAACTAGTTCAGATGAATAACTCTATCTGTTGGATACGTTACTGATGTAAACAAAGTTTCTCTATTACTCGTAGTTCAAGTGAGCTCAGCGATGGTTTGGACTGTTCTTTACCAGGAAATCTGTCTTCAGTTATCCCGAAATTGGCTGAACCGACAATGGCGCTGTTAGGTGTCACAGGAACCTTAGATTACGTACTCACAATCGCTGACGTTACAACTTCTGAGGAAGAAATCGACTAGGCTACTGAAGGATTCTGTAGAGAACATTTGTTGCATATCATAAATATTATTTATAGCAAATACCATTAAAATTATTTTAAAATCAGTGAAACCAGCGAAAAATACATTACTAATGACAGGAAAAGTTAAAAAATTACTTAGTCGAAATCGTCGAAAAATGCAGTAATAATACATAAAAATGGGTAATTTCCTTTTGACGCAACATAATATTAATTTCTTTACTAAACGCCATTTTTTTAAAGTAAAAAGAAAATCATTACACTTCTTTAAAATCCGCCCCCTACTTGTATGTTTCGTTTAGGATGCGTACGTCTACTGAAGAAATAAAATTCGCAAGTTACTGCACAGACGTTGAAACAATGCTGCTCCGCATTTCCGAGGATTATTGTGTCCAAATGGTGACGCTGGACACTAATTGATTATTGACCGTAGCAGTTAATGTGTTCGGAAATACGAAACATTCAATCAACCGACGCATCCATCACCAGGAGTATCGAAAGCTTAGGATTCACATAGCTTGTCTCCATAGTAAAGGCTGAAAACAGTTCCAAGTAGGATTGACAATGAATGAACGCCTACATTGCCGCGCCGATCGGAACGTCTAACAGACGCCTCATCTCAAGTAGAGTAAAGCTGTGAAAGCCCCCAGAGTTCGGCTACTTCCACCTTTTCTCTCTTTCTCTTTCTCTCTCTCTCTTTCTCTCTCTCTTTCTCTTCTCTCTCTCTTCTCTCTCTTTTCTCTCTCTTTTCTCTCTCTTTTCTCTCTCTTTTCTCTCTCTTTTCTCTCTCTTTTCTCTCTCTTTTCTCTCTCTCTTTCTCTCTCTCTCTTTCTCTCTCTCTTTCTCTCTCTCTTTCTCTCTCTCTTTCTCTCTCTCTTTCTCTCTCTCTTTCTCTCTCTCTCTTTCTCTCTCTCTCTTTCTCTCTCTCTTTCTCTCTCTCTTCTCTCTCTCTCTCTCTTTCTCTCTCTCTTTCTCTCTCTTTTCTCTCTCTCTCTTCTCTCTCTCTTTCTCTCTCTCTTTCTCTCTCTCTTTCTCTCTCTCTTTCTCTTTCTTTCTCTCTCTTTCTTTCTCTCTTTCTCTCTCTCTTTCTCTCTCCCTTTCTCTCTCTCTTTCTCTCTCTCCTCTCTCTCTTTCTCTCTCTCTTTCTCTTTCTTTCTCTCTCTCTTTCTGTCTGTCTCACTCTCTGTCTCTGTCTGTCTCTCTCTGTCTCTTTCTCTCTCTCTCTCTCTCTCTCTCTCTCTGTCACCCATCACGTGAGCAACTGCGTCACTCAGCACTCAGGCGACAACTCTTGCCTCTTTCGGGATAGTTTGGAACATACGCATGTCACTATAAGAAATTTTACGATTGTTTATAGAATCTAAACCTAGAGTCAGGCGATGGCCGGCAAGAGCGATGATATCATGATTCTTAGCGTTCGCGGCCGGAGGGCGGGCATAATCTTGGCGGTAAAAGGCGTCTACAATGTTGGTCGTTTGCTTACAATCGTTTCAATATACAGAAAACTGTTTGCATTAAAATTTCGCATCTCGTGGTAAAAATGAAAGTAAATATCAATAAATTGTAATGTCTATGTTTCGCTTTAATTGTTTGCATGATCGCTATGCGTCTATTTGTCATTGTAGTAAACTTCTCCACCATGATTGCACGAACGTTTTACCGTATTTGTAACAATAGTATTTATGATGTTCGCATGAAGAGTATTTATGAGTTATTTTGCAATGTCATGTTACTTTATATGCAAACGTCTTGTAAGGTCTAGTGCCTTTTTATCCGATCGTCGCCACCAAATTACGGGCCACCCTCGTCGTCCTTTCCTGCATCATTCTTTCGTTATTCCTTTCCTGCACAGATCCCCCCCCCCAACAACGTGTTTTTTCTTTGTCCTCTTTTTTGACATTTCCCGCGCCTTCACTAATGTACTCGTAATTGCTGTGGTCCTCCGATTCTCAACTTCATTCCACCGTTCTTGTCCTCTTCATCACTCACGTCATCTTTTTTTAATTTTAACATCATTCAACATCTTCAATGAATAACTAGTTACAAACAGAGACAGATGACCTCGATCACTTATACAATTTTTAATTCATTAAGCGGGTGGACCTCAAAATTATAATGCATACTTACTCCAGTAACTTGTTATGAATGTAACTTAAAATGTGAAAATATGTTATTAGATTGACGAGTACATCTCTATAAATTGTGTACATCACCTAAAAATATGATCATCAATTGTATCAATTAATCTTGGTCAGTTACAATATTTTAAAACCATTAGTATCTAGAAAATTATAATGTAAAATATAAATGTGTACATAAATATAATTTTCAGTACTTGGAAATGAAAAAAATGTTATCAAAACGTTAAACAAAATAAGAAATTACACAATTGAAAATAAAAAAAACTATACAATAACTGTCTGAAAATTTAATGGGATAATTGAATAATAATAATAATAACAATAATAAAAAGAATAATAATAATAATAATAATGATAATAACAAAAACAACAACAATAACTTCCATATTTGAACACTTCAACTTCAACTTTCAACTTCAACCTTCAACTTTTCAACATCTCGCTTCTTTCTTCGCAATCTCCCTTGTCGTCGTTCATGTCTTCTTCATTGTTACCGTTGCTTTTTACGCCTTTGTCGTACTGAACACCCTCTTTTCTTCATTTTTTTTTCTTCTCGCCAACGCCCTCATCTTCTTCATCGCCACCGTCCCCTTTGCTCACTGTCTGGAGGAGAATCCTAGAGGCTTGATACTCTGATTGGTAGATTTCCGTGGTTTCTCGGATCAACACCAGGTGAATGGCGGAGCAGTAACCTAACAAACGGGACACGGACCGCGCGCGATCTTTCCTTCCTCTTCCTTGTCCTATTCTCACCCCTTATACACACATTTACACTAACATGCACTACACTAACTCATGTTTGGAGGCCGGTCGAGGACTTAGAACTTGTCCCGGTTGGGGCGGTGCCCCGCTGGTGAGAGATACCTGGTTGGGGAAAGTCCCGTTAGTCGACCGTAGGTCGGCGCCGGATCTCGCCATCCAGAGGGGGAAGATCACCTCCCGATGAAAAACATGGAGTACACTTACGGAACTAATGACCTCAGTAGTTGACGCGCCCCAAATCACTAACAATCAACCAATATTTGCTCGCTTTGTCATTGTCCACCCGCCCCCACCGCCGGCTTCGTCGCACATCTTTAAATCCTTTCAGCTACATGGCGAGGAGAACGCTGTTGCGGGCCGCCACTTGGGAAACGACCTTTGGCGCGTGCATTGTGTCGTCTCCGTCTCGGCGACGACACGGCGGTGGCGGTGGTGCCGCTGTCTCGACGGCCGCCATGCGACCGCCTTCTTTTGTTCGCCGTCGGGAGTGCCTTAAATTTACGGAATAGAGTGGCCTTCAGATAATTGTATCCCCAGAAGAACACAAATATCGTAAAAGGTTAGAGCCCCTGGCACGGGTTCAGTTCCCTAATTGATTATTTGCTCTCGTACGGGCGGACGGAGTGGCTTCGGCGCCTCTGCCCCCGCACGGAGCCTGCTGCGCTTTTATTTGCGTCCCTGTGCAGATGGCGTCTGCCGTCCTAATGCCTGCTCTCTCTCTAGTCCCCTGACGACCTCCCTCAAACGAACCTGCTTCAGCTTTCATCTCTCGGCTCTCAGCTTTATAACTTCCAGACACCCTTCCTATGATAATTTCAATCCACCACACCCTGAAATTCAGACCCACTTCTATGAACTATTTCGTAACTGTCTCTCTGTCAGTCTGTCTGTCTGTCTCTCTCTCTCTCTTTCCCTCTCTGTCTCTCTCTGTCTCTCTCTATCTCTCTCTTTCCCACTCTCATTCTCACACACATACTTGCTACTTTCTCTCTTTCTTGTCTCTGTTTCTCTCCCATTTCCTCTCTCTCTCGTCTCTTCTCCATCTTTTTTCTGTTTTCTTTCTCTATCTCTTTTCCCTCACTTTTCTCTATCTTCTATCCTTTCTCCATTTCTCTTTTACCACTCTCTTCTCTCTGTCCTCTTTTATTTCTCCTAAAATACATGATTACCAAACGAATATTTCTTAACGTTCTTCTCTTTTTAATCACCTCGATCACTTCCCTCTTCTTTACCAATTTGAACGTTCTTTTAAACAAGTGTTGACTGACACTGTATGACACTAAAAGTCCAATGTTTTATTTTCAGTGATGACTTTCATTTATTTTTTCACAATTTTTCAATACTGGTCTATCCATCCGCCATTTGCCTCGTACAATATTGAGTCGTCATTTACAAGGACCTGTTTCTCATTACGCCACTCTCATTGCTTATTCCTAGTGTGTTTGTGGGAACTATGTCCAATGGTTACTCTGCCCACTCTCACAGCCTGCACTTCAGGCTTTCACTTTCCCACAAATAGTATTTTTCAATCTAAAACTTCTACAAATATTTCGTATTGAAAATCAACTTGCAACTTGTTATGACGCAGGAACCATAGAATAATCGAAGCGGAAACTCAAATTCGCTGTGCTGCAATATTTCAATGTCCCTCTATCTAGTTGGCTGTTTTGCGGTTTAACTATTCGTTTCGAGCATGTTAATACAAATGCGTTTGATATTTTTCTAATAGCCTGGCATGCAAACATGGACATTCCCACCAATGTTACAGGCTTCTTAACGTAATGTTCCTATCTTTCCATCGAACTCCTAGTGTTCAATCATATGCCTTAGGTGGAGAAAGAGGCTCAGAGAAAACAAGGGACCTGGGGCAGATCTATGGAGGCCCTTTATTTCAAACAAATTCAAATCGACCCGCAATACGTTAATACTAGAATACCCGTGCGAGAACTCTCGCATGTTAAACTCCACCCTCTTCCCTATTTTTCCATTTCCATATTAAGACATATATGTGTATATATATCTTCTAGGCCCTCTTATCCTCCGTCACTTGTTCCAGATGTCTCCTTGCAATTGGTAACAATACAATACCCCCTTGTCAATACAAACCATTCTTATTTAACGTTATTACTGAGCAGTAAGGTACACCCGTGTAATTCAATCGCGTAGAATATCAAGTAATTAGTTTAATTTTCACTTACAGTTGCAGATTCTACAGGCTCTCAACAGGTGAAGTAGAATCGAGAAGCGTCAAACCAAGAAAAATGTAAAAGACTGTTAAAAATATCCAATCCTATAGATTACAGTATGAGGAATGTTTCTTTGAGGCCTTTGGCCTCAATATTTTAGTTTTTAAGGCCCCAAATCGCTTCGTTTAGGAGTTATTTAACGATACAGATTAAAAAAATACGGCCAAGTGTTGCTGGTTGCAATTGAGATGAATATTTAGATGCGTTTCTTTTTCAATAAATCCGTCATAGTTTTAAAGTCAAAGTGCAATTAGTCACGTCTCCGTGAAATTCTCTATCTTGAGAGGCCTCATTTGTAAAGATTAGTTGCGTGTGACAGCCGCAAGAGGTATGTATACTACTGAAATAATATAGGAGACGATATTTCCTCTATCCACTGAACATAAATAGATTATAGCAGTTAATTTGAATGAGAAATAAATACATTTTTATATGTATTGAATGAAAAACATAGTTTCCTGCTATTTGCACAGCTTCTCTCCTCTCTGGACATCCCTGATGGAGGACAGCAATCCTTGCCTTTCGTAGCATTTGTTCTGGAAGAACATATACAATGTAGTAGGTGAAATGAGACACTCATCGTATTGGCAGCAAATCAATACCACAGAAGAGGTTCTTTCACTCACTACCCTCTGCACTAAATAATTTACGGTCTTTCAACTTCCCTTTAAGCTAGCAATATAAGTCATTGACACTTGGTATCTTTTCAAAAAGACAAATTTTAAAGAGTTGCTTTTGATTATTTTCTATGATATCAGTGTAGACATCGTGAAACTCTTCTTCAAATTACTCTAAGTTCTTAGTGAAGCTCCTACATTATAAATCAAAAACATATTCCTTAATACGTAAACATGTTATGACATAATAGAAATGAAGTTACTGACAAATTTAATCTTAGTTAAGTATTTATTAAGTAAAATAAGCCCGGTCTTGGATTGTAAAGGGGTTTCGACCGTCTTATTACTTCAGCAATTCGGCTTTACGTCTTTCTTGTTTAAATTTTGACCTTTCCAATCTAATAAACCATATTGTGCAACTGATTCTGAAGCGTAATAGTGATCATTTTTTAAAATTATTCTTATTGTAATAATACTTATAGTACAAAAATAAAAATAAAAATATTATTTTCAAAGATTGTTGACTGATAATGCATCTTGATTCTCACTAAGGTGGGTGTGAATACGCCTTGATACACACTTTATGGTTTCATTGACCTTTTTTCTCATTCATATCGTCATGGATATGCGCGTGCATTTATGCATACCCATTATGAATGTTAATGAAGTTTCTCAAAGCGATTTCCCTTCTCTCGATTGAGTTATCTTAATTATTACATCAACCTCCCTTAACTCGAATCTTTTCACATTTTCCCCTTTCCCAAAGATTTTTTCCACCTATTACATTTTAATTATGACATTTCTGATTTATCTGTAATTTATTGTTATTTTTACACTACGTGTCTGACGTGCGTGGTGTGTCGTTAATTAACTAACACATTATTAAGGTTTCATAAGTCTCGCAGTAATTGAATATCGATCTGTTGTATTCAGTTTGCAGCAAACGTTGAATGTGCATTCATACCCCCACAGTTCATTACTAGGAGATCAGTAGTTGGCAAATTATTTTGATGATAGCAGTCAATACGTTGATTAGATCAGAAGCACTGAACCTATCTCATTCGATATTTAGCCTCACAAGGAAATAGAAATCCACCACAACTATAGTATTTTCATTCACAGGAAACTAGATATTTCAGTTGCAGTAGATGTATTTTACTAATCATTTACGTTTGATGCATCTATTCATAGCAATGTTAGTATGTTCTATAGTCAAATTTCACATAATCATCGTTACATAGCAGTCGTAATCAAATCCTTTCAGAGATGTCTTCTAAACTTATGAATATTTAATATTTTAATACTGTAGCAGTTTTTGATGTTATTTTTGAAAAATGCGAAACTGCTAACCTTGTAAATTTTTACGTATGTTTTCACGTATTAAAGTGTTATTAGTACATTATTTCTTTTAGTAGGTTATCGTTATTACAAGATTTGGGTTGGAAGATTTTTTCAAAATATTCTGTTCGAGTGTGTTAGCGAAGCTTTGGACATAGCTGCAGTTCACACACAAGATGTCATATTTTTACTATTTTTTATTTATCAGATTAATTTCAGTCAGGGAAAACGTAAGTGTTTGCGTGTGAATATCGTTTCATTTTTCCAGCTGGTAGGAGAAACTACATGAGGGCATTGTGTAGTGAATAAATACAACGCGTTCGAGCGTCCATTCCGTGTGGAGCGACCCGCGTTGTGTTCGCCTGCTCTTACGTAAAGATTTCCTACCCGAGGAACCGAGAGACCTGGTTTGCCACCGATGCATCACGACAGGCGGAGGTGGAGGCACTTGAGCCACACGCACTCGCTGGTCGCGCTCTTTTCTCCTCGCGAGCGGTCCACGGCACTTTCCCGGGCGCACTTTCCCACAGCTGCTGCTCGGGACGGACGTTGACCGTAGGATGCACATTCGGGGAACTTGTTGCAGCTAAGAAGTGCTTTTATGCTTGCGTGAGAGCTATTTATGGTTCGCGTCCCGAATATGTTCAGTCCATCGTCTGATGTCTTCTGAAACGAGTCTGCCGAGGTATGAAGTGTGATTTCGAAAACGTGCTCACTCACACTCCGAAGCAATTCGTTGCACAGCAATATTAGTTGCAAAATCTGTTAATCGCGAAAAAGTGTCAAAGTAGTCACAAAAATATCAGTTATTTACGAGTTTTGATTCTTTATATTTAGATGTTATTGAAAGCGTAGGCTAAATTTAAAATTATGACGTATTAACGGGAAACCTCCTAAAAATTAACGGGCCAAATCTTTTTAATTCGAAGTGAAAGAAGAACTAAAAAAATTCGAATTAATCAACAAATAGTTTTGTACAAATTACCTATCGAAATAATAAATACAATGATTCGCTTCCTATCTTTGCATATGCTGATTGGCCACTTGACGCGAACTCACATCACAGTTTGAACCACAACTAAACGGAAATCGTCGCAAATCTCATACATCGTTGTACTTCATCGTTCACTACTTCAGGTATTCGTGGTTTTGTACCACAGTTTAATGAATGTTGATAATATATGTGGTAGCGTCTTTCTTTATGTTTTTTGTTCATTTGCCTTCTTTCCGATTTTCGAGGCTCTTCTGTTGTACTGCGATACTCTCAGTATCGGCGGAAGAGAATGAAGTGTTATTGCTGCTTCGTCAGTATCCATCTCCTTTTAGAACTGTCAGTTCAGTTTCAGATCTTTTATAATTTAGAAATTTCTTGGAAATATCTGTAAAAATTCTTATTAAAAATTGAATGTTAACTTCGGTCATTCGAATTAAATATCAATATTCAATAAGCATCAATACATTGCTTTGAATACTTATTCCCATTCCATTTTTCGACGTAGAAAAGTAATTTTGTTCAAATTATTCCACAATTATTGGAGGTACAGGATTCCAATATGAAGTTAACCGGAGTGCACTATATTTGAATATCTTTTAATTCATTAAAATTTTTCGACGTCAGAAGATATTAGAATATGATGTGGATTTTATGACAAGAATAGATAGAAGATGATTAATATAGCCTAAAGTGATTATATTTTGATTAGCAAAAAATCTTTTCAAATGCATTGCGATACGGCGATCTTAGTGTCAAATGAAGCTGATAGCACCACGCATTGGAATCAAGTACAGCGTACTCAGACAACATGGCTTCATTCAATGTACTTCGACGTTAGTATGGGTACAATAAAAGTGGACTTGTGTTCGGCCGAATTCGAGTTCGGGGTTATACACCTGTTTACGACCGAATATTTTGAACACTCATGAGAGCGGAGAGACGGTCGCAGCGCGCCCGTAAAGTTCTGATTAATGCGGGCGAACCTCCAAATCGACAGAATAGCATTAAATGAAGAGAAATTATTCGGCGGAACTGAACCATTCAACATGGACTTAAGCAAACGTATTTCGTTGGTTTATTAACGAGAAGCCTGAGGATGCTTTCCGTGCCAAGTACTGCGATGTTAATAATTTCTGCAACACATGAACTTAGCCTCACTAGTGCAATAAGAATTGAAGCTTCTTTTATTCACATATCTATCAAATCGTATTAGGCCTATCTCATATTAAACTTAGTAGTTCAGTGCAAATAGTTTTTTGTATCCATTTCATATTGCCTATACGTAATGATTTGAGTTTAACTGCCGTATTTGAATGGAGTGTCAATACTATTCAGTCGATATTTCGCGCCAAGCTTTCTTCTGTAGAACACAGATCCACCCGTGCCGTATCCTAAGACTATTTACACGCTTCCTTTTCACGAACGATTCCGGAAATTAATCGAATGCGCGCATGCACACTACGGAAGACCCACCCTGAACATGCGCGAGTTCACTAAAACTCCAAAATCGTTCGTGAAAAGGAAACGTGTAAACGAGGTGTAATGGCCGTTTTACACGGTATAGTTTTCGTGCAGTGTTTCATACAGAAACAGATCAGAAACTTCTAAATCCTAAACTAGAAATATAAGAAGACAAAAGTAGTGTTTATATGTTCTGTACGTTTTCTGTAGGAGTTGCCAAGAGAGCCAGGGGCTCTTCCGGCACAAATAAATTGTCGAATTGCGCCGTGCGAATATATTTATTTTCTACATTTGTGTACGTGCGTTCCGAACTTCTTTATTAACCCTCCGTTAGTGAGGCACGGTCTCTGAGACTGGGCCTATCAAAAATATTATTTATATTTACGATTGTTGGAGTGAGGAAGCTGTACATTCTTGTACCTCCGGCAGTTTTGAATTCGCACGTGCATGAGTTATTGACAATGTTTGAAAAGTGATCGACAAGAGACTGCAACACGGTCCCTGAGACCGGGAACACTGTTCGTGTTGTGATTGTTGTGAGTGAACTGGTAATATATTCATATTTATTTGGCATGATTTTCGGTGATTGTTTCGAACTTTGACATTGAATTATGATTATTATTGATTGGTATATAACAAACAAAACAAAATTCCAGTGTTGAAATTGCAAGAAATGAACACTTGAACACCACACATTGAAGTGTTGTACACAAACTGTAAGTCTTTTTCGTAAATATTACATACAAATTAGAGAACGTGATGCTAAGTGGCTAGGCCGAAGGCCTGTAAGCCATTGCAATACCTACAGTCTACCGCGTTCTAACCTTTCGTATTCTGGTATTCACCCCAAATGGTCTTTTCATCGCATCAATGCCGCGGAAAAGAGACCATAAGGCACGGCTGAGGAAAAAAACCCTGAAGGGGGAAAACCTGCCGTCAGAAGCCGAGTACATGCTAATCTATCCGGTTTTTAAACTATTTATTTATTTGGCGCGGGCGTCAGGCATTCTCCTTCCAGTGTTTGGCCTCCTCAGCACCTGAAAACAAACAGCACCACAGAAAATCGTCCGCACCAACGCCTCTGCCCTAACATTTCCGATTCCCACTTCCCTTCGCCCCCTAATGTGTTTTATTTTAACCGTTTCCTTTTATTTTATTTTAATTTAATTTTAATTTATTTAATTTATTTTAATTATTTTAAGTTAATTTATTTTCATTGACTTATTTATCTACTTATACTTAACAATTGACTACAACTTATGACATGACTTTTTTTTACTGTTTACTAACCTAACATAACTTACTAACTTAATTATTGTTAGTTTATTGACTTATTATTTATTTCTCTCCAGTTTAGGCTCTGCTCGTACTAACCAGTGCTGTTTTCCCACTCCCTAATTTCAGTTTCTATTATATATAGGGTGAATCGTAGCCTTCCTGCAACTTTTGAACGGTTGAAGTTATTGCAATGCAGTTTTCAAAAAAGAGTATGAGAGAATGGGGCTAGTTTATACTTATCATCATTTCCATTTTATCATTTGTATTTTTTTTTAAATGTTCAGGAAACTTTTATTTTTTAAATGGAACTATACATGTTTTTAGTCTATTATGACGAGCGTAAAAAGGCGAATCCAATGATGTACATATTCTCAAATATAAGATAAGTATTCTTTCGAGGAATTTTAATTTTTGCGTCTCAGTATTTAACAGATATTGTAACGCCACGAGCGCTCGTTAGCAGGGGGAGTGCTGCGTGACCTGGGGCTGTGAACTGTTGCATTCAAAATATTCGTTGAATAGCACTTGCAATAAAATCAAATTCACTAAAAAAACGTTTATCTAACATATGACAATATGTATATCATTGAATTTGCCGGTTTACGCTCGTCATGATAGACTAAAGAAATATGTATAATACCATTTGAAAAAACAACGTTACCTCAATATCTCGAAAATACTAGTGATAAAACGGAAAGGAATACATGCATCAGTTAGTCCCATTCCCTCATGCACTTCCATGAACACCGTATTGCAATAACTTCAACCTTCCACCAAAAATTACAGAAGGTGCTAAAATTACGCAACTCATTCTGTACGTAATATAGAGTGTTGCGCGACTCACTCTGTATATAATATAATCGGCGAATGTTCGCTCCCTCCCAAAAGACCGGCACGTGGTGGGTAGGGCGAGCACCGAATGATCGTCGCTCGGCAAATAGCAAGCAACTCATCCACACTACTCGCGATTCGGCGTGCGGTTGTACGCTGTTCGCCGAATAATGAATGTGTGGAGCCGCCTTGACGCTCCGATGACTATGAGCTAGCGTTCGCGCCCGAAAGCCCGCTCGTGGTACATAGCGAAGTCGCTAGCCTTTCACCACTGAGGTCCGGGTTCGATTCCTGTCGAATGTCATGTGAAATTTGTTCCAACAAACCGAGTTTGGCTGCTTCACAAGGGCTAGTCCAACCCCTGTGAAGTGTCCTAAACCCCAACCCTATCCTTATTCCTTCCCAGTTCTGGCCGCTGGGTAGTGACGCAGGAGGCGTATACGTGGAGATGCTACCTGGCGGTCCTCTTGACAACTAACTGCGACGTGACGTGTCATGACACATTATTTAGACGACGGCGATGGTGTAACGGTTAGCGTATCGGGCTGTTATACCCAAGTTCGCGGGTTCAAACCCGATCTAAGCCGTGGATTTTTAAGGGCGAAAAAATCCTTCGTACGCCTTATTTAAGGGCAATAAGGCCGGCAGTCCCATGTTAGTAGATTTACTGCATGTGAAAGATCCTCAAGCCTAAATGAAGCCTCTGAGCTAAATTCAAATTGTCTGTTTCGTCACCCAAGAAATACCTTCTTTCTCCCCTAGTAGGTGAAAGAAGCGTAAGGAAATTTGTATGGTCAGACGGAAGAGCAAACTTCATGGCCTGAGTCTCGCCATGTAAAATAAGGCATTCATTCATTATTGGAGGATTACTCCCCAATCGCGCACGTTAATGAAGGATTACTCGTCTGCGCAAAGCGCTCAGCGCCCCTTAAGGGGCTTGGAGACGCGTTGAATCAAGTTGTAGACGCAACAAATTAATAATAATAATAATAATAATAATAATAATAATAATAATAATAATAATAATAATAATAATAATAATAATAATAATAATGTGATATCGGCGGAAGGCCTGTTCAGTAAAAACTTCCTTAAAAACTTAACAGAACTTAAACTACCCAAAAACGTTCTGACAGCGCGCAGTTTTGTTGCAAACAGCCCATATCGTAAGAAATTTTTTATCTTAAGTCCAGGTATAAGATGAAGTTCTTCTTCTGTGACCGAACCTGTCCCCAAAACAACTCTGGGGAAGGTGAGCATTTTTACCAGCAAAAATAGCTGAAAAAACGTCTGGCCATCTGGAACCCCATGGTCTGGCGGGGCGCCACGCTCTCCGTGGCCAGGAAGCAGTCCGTCGGCGCGTGTCCCCAGCGGCCAGCGGCCAGCTGACGCGGGTACTCGCACGCACGCGCTATGCGGCCTCGCGCACTTCCTCTCCGCCATTCACATGTTTTATTCACACTTGCTGCCCTTGCCTAACGGAATTTCACCGGATGGGTTTGTTGTAGTCTACGGCCAGAAGGAACGCGACAAACGGCAGTGGGAGAGTGAGTAATGGTTCAGGGTGCATCACTTACTTAGGTCATTGGGTCATGTTGTACTTCGTTTTAAACATTGAGTCCGTTGTCGTAAATCAGATGTTAGGGTGTCATCCAGTCGGGAGCTGGGATGACACACCTACAGTAATAACGTTTTATCTCCGGATTGGATGACACCGTAACAGCTGATCAAACGTCCAGAGACTCTGTAAATAAATCGGAGTAGTGCGTGTTATAACTCGGTAGGTAACGATACTCCTTCCCCGCTTACATTTGACATTCGGCACCGGACTTACACGTCACCTTGCACGGGTTTCATCTTCCATATATCTCCGACCGGCGGGGCACCACCTCAATCGGGACATGCTCTAAGCTTCTGACTAATCTCCAGGCGTGTGTATTAAAGTAGTGCATGCAATTTCGTGCGGACCGTGGCCCGTTTGTTAGGGTACTGTTCCGACATTCTAGTATTGTTCGGAGAAACGGACGGAAAACTGTCACTCAGAGCATTTGACCACCAGACTTCTCTTTCAGTCAATGGTTGAATTCGATCCAGCATTGTAGCTAGTGAAGCTTTTCTACTGGTGTAGAAAACCCCTAACCGTAGCGACTGAAACCCTAAGATCTCTCAGTCAACAGTAATGCCGAGGCACTGGTATTGCCGCTCAGGAACTGCAGCCACTGAGAGAATACACAAAATGGATCATTATGTTTTTATTTAGAAGGTCAAAGGCACATCTATAGCTATTAGTAAGTTGTTCTTACAGGACATCTTTATCACCTTCGAGTAATAAAAAAATCTACTCTTCTGGTATCCTTCTGGGTATCCTAGATTTCCAGTTGCTGGAAAACTAATGTAAAGATGACATTTTTTAAAATTTTGTATTTTACTAAAGAAAGGCAATAAACTGAAAACACAAATTATACACGAGGATAAAAATATTTTACCTGAGACCCTTTTAATTGTAAAAGATGCCTATCACTTAAGTCCCTTTTAAAGTCATGATTTACCCTCGTTCATAAATATCACTAAGCGGCGGATTTTGATGACCTAAAACATCGCCAAATAATGATAAATAAAATGCTCTTATTTTTTAAAATTCCCTAAAAACAAAGAAAAATGACGTAAAAAATGTTATCAAAATCAATTCGGATGGACGTATCACGCTCTTTGACTTGACACTGATCTAATCCAGGCTACTTCCATCGTTCAAGTGAACTCAGCTCGCAAACTTTCGGTGAGGACTGTTCTTTGCCAGGAAATCTCTCTTTCCCGAAATCGCCCGAACCGACAATGGCGGTGATTGCTAGGTGTCGCAGGCACCTTAGATTACATAATCACAACGGTTCGCCTTACACTTTATGAGCGAAGAAATCGAAAAGACTACTCAGGAATTCTGTGGAGAACATTTGTTGCATCTCGTGAATATTATTTCAAGGAAGTACCATTAAAATGATATTGAAATGGATGAAATCAGCGAAAATGCATTAAAAATGACAGAAAAGAGTAAAAAGTGACTTATTACTCGGAATAGGTGAAAAATGAGAAGTAAAAAAAGACTTAAAAATGGTTCTTTTTTTTGTCATAGCATAAAATTAATTTCTACATTAAACGGCATTGTTCTTAAAGTGAAAAGAAAAAAATAACATTTCATTAAAATCCTCCCCCAAATATCACTTTATGGCCTTGTATAATAGTTACTGATATTGCATTCCACAGACTTTACGCTTGTTCTTACTTCTTTGGATTCTTACTCCAACTCTTAAGAATCCCAAAGATACTTTTGAGGATTGGGGGGATTCCAATGGTGTGGTCTATTGCAGTTGGTATGTTAGACTCACATCAAAGTCTTGCCCATCATCAGGTGTTGTGTCATATATTGTTATGGCTTCTAAAGCTCGAATGGCTACCGAGACAACCGTAACTTCCGCCTTCATTCTTTTACTTTTATTGTTACAGTAGTCATAGTTTCGGCAAGTTTGAGACGTTGATCTACTAAGCATTTGTGACGAGTGTGTTCAACGGGTAGAAAGGACGATAGATGGACGATAGATGGACAATGAAGGAGGATTCGTGGTGGATGACTATTGCCGACAATGCCACAATAATAAGTATACATCTTCACATTTTGCAGTATTTTAACCCAGAATCATTTGATACGCTGAAAGTGATTATCCCAACAATCTGTTTTCGTAAGTAGAAAGAGAGAATCAGAATAACTAAATATTCATCCATAACACTTAAAGAAGAATAAATATGACATTTGAGAAAAATAAAAATAAATTTATTCCGAAAATTAAGGACAGATCCTTGAGTGTTTCAAAAAAATTCACGAAAGTGACGTAAACAGATCATTGTGTCAATGTAAATAATGAAATGGAAACCTAATCTTATGTAATATTTGTAGTTTCTTACATGCCCTCTGTTCTCTCTCTCTCTCTCTCTCTCTCTCTCTCTCTCTCTCCCTCTCCCGTTATTTTATATTTTTTTTCCTTTTATTTTCCGCTTTCTCTCCTATTGATGTGTTTACTTTCAGTGCTTTTTTTACCATGTTGACGGGATGGATGTGAGTTTATCACTCAAAATTCAGACAGTTTATTAGCGTTTAAGTTGTAACTTAGTACACACGATGAGGAGTAAGATCTATTTTAAAGACATAGTATTGGTGCAGGTGCAGTCGATACCATTGTATTGGAACCTCTGTCTCCGCTCCCCATCAATGAACAAACCAATATGATTTACTTGGTGAGGAAATGGGTGCTAATTTTTTAAATGAAATGCGCTAGAGTTATGATCGGGAACAATGAAATCGGCCGTCATGGAAGCTTACAATACTATCTTACTAGGAAATTGATTCATTTTTTCCACATCTTTATATTATAACGCCTTTCATAAGACTCAAGCAAAGGAAAGTTTCAGTTAGTTACGATACCACTCGTGCACTTCATTATGTATTTATCTACCGCTCATCTAAGAGTGGCTTCCAGTTGTTCATGGTTTAGAGAACATTTTTATCATAGCTAGAAGCCAGAAGCTTTCCGTCATAATCCAATGTGACCCATTCATCCGTTCTCGCGACAGTTTCTCTGCTTCAGCACACGCGCAGCCATTTATCGTCTATTTTCCTTTGGTGCGTCTCGCATGCGTCCAGTGGGTACTGTGCACACAATCGGAACCCTTCATCTCGTTACCGCTGTGACGTCTACTGAAATGTTTGGTATAATTATCCTTGGCTCATTACTCTTCATGCAGGTGGCAAGTGATTCATGAGAACACGCGACGGTGGGAGTGAAGTGGAGGGGGTGGAGGGTGTTCATGGGAGCGGCGTCAGTTCTATCGACAACCAACGCCCCTTCCCTCTTTCCCTCTCGGCGCCCCCTTCTCCTACCCTCTCTGCACATCAGTAGCCACCACCCGACCGAACGGCAATGTCAACTGTCAAAGGGGATTCTGTTGTTTGTCCCCGTGCATCCTCCCTCAAATGTTACGTCAGCACCGGCGTTGGAATCCCACGTGAATAATGGGCGTGGACACGAACATCTGCATTCTTTCGGGCAATTGCCGTTTACACGGATCTATGCTGCTACTTTACTGCTGCTGTGCTGTTTCGGAATGAACCAGGTTTTTCGTGGCGTTCCTTTCCACTGCTTATTTTATTTGTTTACCTTTGGGTCGTTTAATGTTCATTACATTTGCAGAATACTGGGATATTTTGTCAATTCAATGTTTTGCCTTTCCATTTATTCACAGTTCCTCTGTTACTATGAATTAATGCGTTCTTCCATTCCCATGAAAGAGTATAATCTAAAGAAGCCTTCATTTTATTTTCTAGCTACGGATTAGGGAGAAAGTTATGTAAATCTGCGTGAAGAAAACGGCGAATTTTCTGCAGAAAAACTCTTATTGCCGCACCCTGGTCACGAAAAAGTGGATAAACCCAGCTGCTGTCACTGCAGCGCCTCTAACCGGGAGGTCCTAGGTTCGAGTCCTGACGGCGGCAGGATTTTCGACACTAGCTTTTCGGCTAGGTCGAATTCAATCGCTGTCTGGAGAAGAATTCTAGCGGCCGGCTACTCTGATCGGTAGTTTTCCGTGGTTTCTCCGATAAACACCAGGCGAATGCCGGAGCAGTACCCTACCAAACGGGCCACGGACCGCGCGCGATCTGTCCTACCTCTTTCTTGTCCTATCCTCTCCCCTTACACACACACTTACACTAACATGCACTACACTACCACATATTCTGGGAGCCCGGGCGGGAGCTTAGAGCTTGTCCCGACAGGGGCGGTGCCCCGTTGGTGGGAGAGTCCTGGTTAGGGGGAAACCCCACTAGCCGACGGTAGGTCGGCGCCGGATCTCGCCATCCAGCGGTGTTAGATCACCGAAATCTCCCGACAAAAAACACGCACTATACTAACGGGACTAATGACCAGAGCAGTTGACGCGCCCGAAAACACGAAAAAATCAATCAATCAAACCCAACTGCTAAATTTAAGGGGAAAAGTCCTCTAACACGTGGTGTAAGCAGAATCCATGTTTTGTTGGTCCTTGATGGCGAAAAATTATTATGACCAAATGAGAAGCCAAGTTCGTAAAATGGTTTTCTATTCACCAATATTGTACACAAGAGTAAACCACGGACAAGCTCAGTCAACCGAATATCCAGGAAATGTACCAAAAATTAAGTCGGATCACGACTGTCGAAAACAAGAGTCCGTAGTTCCGTTGCGTGGTCGTCATTCGAAATTCCCAACCACTTTCGCTCCAATAACTCACTTTTCACCAGGGCTGGTCGAACTGCCCGTCGCTTCTGGAGGGTGCCCTTTTATACTCCCACTGGGGTAAAGGCCCGCCGATTAGCCCGGCCGTAGGGGCGATGACGCGTCAGGGCGCGCCTATGAAGCGTGACGGCTGACTCGGTTCTGATAGTGCCCCCTTCTGTCGGGCACCGTCCTTATTTTCCGGGCGCGTTACCTTCTCGCCGCCGCGCCCTTGTGGCAGGCCTTTTAAAGGTACGCGGGCGACCACAACAAAAATGACGGCAAAACGTGTCTGTCTGTTCGTCAGTGAACAACGCTAGCGGCTAAACTGTTCAGTCGATTTTCTCCAAAATCAGCCCCAATCGATCAGGCTGTGACGGTCCCTTGAATTTGAAACTGATATTTTAATATTGAGGGGTACTTTACATGAAGCCCCTGGAACATTTCCCAAATTTTCAAAAAAATGGCTCCGTCATTTTTTACTAAAATTTTGTTGTTGGCTAGATAAAGAACTTTTAAGAGAATGATGTAGAATTTATGGTCGTTTAAAACCTTGATTTTGCGAAAATTGCAAAAGTTTAAAAATTTTTCGGCGTCTTCTTACACATACAATTATGAAGACATATTTTTCTTAAATAAATCTGTTTCTTACAGAAATATTCTGAAATATGGTCACGTTCACTTTTTCGAAATTTGAGTACGTTTTGCGTAATTTTGCGTGAAAATACGGGCGAATTGCCGTTTTAGCACCACTAGTTAATAAAGGCTAGTAGACGACAAAACATGTCGAGCCTCGTCAGTAGCTCATGTTGCGTACCAAACAGGAATTCCTTTTGCATTGCGTTCCAGTAAAAGTTTATTTACCATTGTATGTTT